>ML277449.1:0-72693 GCA_005239495.1 Nicotiana undulata
GCAGAGGTCCTGCGATCGTGAAGAACAACTGGCAAGACCTCTGCGATCGCGGCAGGGGTCCTGTGATCGCGAAGAACAAGCTCACCCGGCCCAGACGTGACTCTATGCGATCGCAAGAAGCGGGCTGCGATCGCGAAGGTGTGGAACCCAGACCTCTGCGATCGCGGATGGCAGGCTACGATCGCAGTGAACAATCACTAGCCCAGCAAAATCCTTCTCTGCGATCGCAACCCACCTTCTGCGGTCGCAGAGAAGGAAACCAGATAGCTTATTTTCTGGTTTTCCAGCTTAGCTCTCGNTCCCAGCAAAATCCTTCTCTGCGATCGCAACCCACCTTCTGCGGTCGCAGAGAAGGAAACCAGATAGCAGATTTTATGGTTTTCCAACTTAGCTCCCGGGGGTCTAAAACACCCCTGAGCCCCCGTTAAAAAAGCACCGCAAGTCTGTATTCATGAAACGGACTCGCTCGAACTTCCGGAACATGAAAAACAACAACAGAACTCGAAATCAAACCCCAAAACCAAATTAATCAAAATTAAAAACTTTGAAATTCTAGAATTCACTTCAATGTGCCGAACCGGCCTAAACTACTCGGAATGACTTCAAATTTTGCAGACAAGTTATAAATGACACAACGGAACTACTTCCGATCTCGGAATTTCATTCGGACCTCGGGAACATAAAATGACCTTTCAAGCCAAATTTCAAATTCTCTAAAAACCTCAAAACTTCATTAACTCAAATTTTCCTCATTCGGATCCGAAACTAATCAAATCAAGCCCGTTTTACACCAAATTTCACAGATAGGACAAATAACACATAATGAATCTGTCTCGGGCTCCGGAACCGTAATACGGGCCTGGTAACACAGTTTTCACACAATTATTCATTTTCAAATTCCTTGATTATTTTCAGAAAACAATTTTCTTTAAAAATTCATTTCTCGGGCTTGGGACCTCGGAATTTGATTCCGGGCATAGGCCCAAGTCCCATATTTTCCTATGGACCCTCCGGGAATGTCATATCACGGGTCCGGGTCCGTTTACCAAAAATGTTGACCAAAGTCAACTTTATTCAATTATCCAATTAAAAAGTCCCATTTTTATCAAATTTTTACATGGAAGCTTCCCGGCTACCTACCCGGGCTGCGCACGCATCTCAAGGTGAGATTAACGGAGGCTTTCGGGGCCTCAAAACACAGATTTAGCTGGAATTACTTAGGATGACCTTTTGTCCATCACAGTTTTGCTGGGCTAGTGATTGTTCACTGCGATTGCAGCCTCCTCTCCGCGATCGTAGAGGTCTGGGTTCCACACCTTCGCGATCGCAGCCTGTTTCTTACGATCGCATTGAGTCGCGTCTAGGCCAGATGAGTTTGTTCTTCGCGATCGCAGGACCCCTGCTACGATCGTAGAGGTCTCGCCAGTTGTTCTTCGCGATCGCAGGACCTCTGCCGCGATCGAAGAAGTCTGGCCAGTTGTCTTTCGCGATCGCAGGCCCCTTGTCACGATCACAGTGAAGGAATCACTGGGCAGTGTTATAAAATACGGGATTTAGCCTTGTTCATCCATTTTCATCTTCCTCTTCAAGCTTCTCAAAAGACCTTCCACCACTGTTATTGAGGTAAGTAAATTCCATAGTTTTACTAGTTTCAAACACTAATTCCTAGTTAAATTCACTACTAAATCATCTAAAAATTATAGTATTAGGTAGTAATTTTAGGGTTTTTGAGGATTTTTGGGATTTTCCATGTTAGGCCATGAATTCTTGTATAAATTACATAACTTCGATCCTTAGACTCCGGGTAATTAATTCCTTCATGAATTTTCAAAAATCCGAACGTGCGGGCCCGGGGTCAAATTTTAGTATTCTCGGAGGAATAGTAGGAAATGTATAATTTGGCTTGGGAACTGGTTTATTGAGTACTTATTGATGTTAATAAATCCATTATGTCTAGATATTCCTGATTCGGAGTTGGATTCGAGAGGAAAGGCTTTGATTGAGGCTTGACTTGCATTTTCTTTGGAGCCGAGGTAAGTGTTTGGCCTAACCTTAGCTTGAAGGATTAGGTATAGAGTCTTATCTGCTATGTGTAATTCATGTCCAATGTATAGGCGTGGTGATGACTGCCTATATGTTTCGGTCAAGCATGCCCGTGAGTCAATTGTGATGAATCTTACGGTGTTCTTGATATTCTCCGCACTATGAGTAATTGATATGTTAAAAGTGATACCTTGATGTTGTTTCATGACGTGGAAAAGTTATTGAGTTTCTTGTTTCAGTCGAAGCCTACACTATTGCAATTGTAATTCTGATGCGAGGTTGGTTATAGCTGAGACCCTTGTCGGGCATTGTTGAGTTGTAATTGATGTTTTCTCCTTGCCGGGACAATAGAATTGTATTGAATACTTCCATGCACTTGAGACTTCGTACTGTTGACTTTCACATTATTGTTGCTTTGTTTTATTATTTGTCGCACGAGGGGACATTCCGTGCCGAGTGTTATTTTATATGCACGAGGGGACATTCCGTGCCGAGTGTTATTTTATATGCACGAGGGGACATTCCGTGCCGAGTGATTGTGAGGTTATACACGAGGGGTCATGTCGTGCCTATTGTTGTTCAGTATCTGTTTGAGAAGTTAGATTCCTGCCTTTATCTTTACATTTCAGTGATTACCCTATTCTACCGTACTAGCATTTTGTTTCCCTTTTATCCCCAGCATGTTCTCCCCGTATCTGTCTTACTTGCTTATTTCCGTCGATATTCTCCTGTTATTATATAGAATTGCACATGTACATATATTGTTGTCGGTCCTAGCCTCGTCACTACTTCCCCGAGGTTAGGTTCAGCACTTACTCAGTACATGGGGTCGGTTGTACTGATGCTACACCTGCACTTCTTTATGTTGTGCAGATTACGCAGCTGGACCCGGTGATCACTAGCGGTCGGAGCATCTCATCAACTCACACAGGAGACATCGAGGTAGCCCCGCAGACGTTCGTGGGCCTTGACGTCACCTTCTACTATTCACTTTCAGCTCTGTCTTACTTTGTATTTCAAAGACAGTCCTATGTACCTATTTTCAGACCTTTTGTTTGTATTAATCTCTTAGACAGTTCGTGAGTATGTGACACCAGTTCTGGGATTTGTATATGGGTTTTACTTCAAAATTGCTATGTATTTTTGGCTATTTGTTAACCTTCATATTGTTGACCATCGATGCTTTAGTTATCTCATCTGTGTTAGTTGTTAATGAATTTTATCTATTTCAAACATTGGCTTGTCTAGCAGGTTCAATGTTAGACGCAGTCATGGCCCGAAGGTGGGATTTCGGGTCTTGACAAGTTGGTATCAGAGCTCTAGGTTTCTTAGGTCTTAGAACTCACGGACAAACTTGGTAGAGTCTGAGGGATCGGTACGGAGACGTCTGTACTTATCCCCCAGAGGCTTCAAAGTTAGGAATAACTTCACATCTTTCATTCTCTGTCGTGCCAATTGAATTTTGAATGCTAATTGAGTCTCTATTTTACATTCTCGCAGATGGCGAGAACGCGTGCTTCCTCATCGACCGACCAGCAGCCTGATCCTCCTATTACAGCTCCTACGAGGGGCCGGGGCCGAGGTAGAGCTAGGATAGCAGCTCCAGTAGAGGACCCACGGGTAGACTTTGCCGGTGAGGTTCCTACTCAAACAGTCCCAGTTGGACCAGCTCAGGTCCCAGAAGGGATCATTGCTACCCCAGTGCTTCAAGACGCTCTAGTCCGCTTAGTGGGACTCATGGAGAGTGTGGCTCAGGCCGATCTTCTTCCTACTGCACCATCTGGATCTCAGGCTGGGGGAGGCACCCAAACTCCTGCTATCCATACGCCAGGGCAGTTTGCCACTCAGTTCCAGACTCCGGCACCGCAGACAGCCGGAGTAGTTCAGTCAGGTATTGTGGCACTAGCAGTTGAGGGAGCAGCCATGTCAGCAGACGCTCTGTGGAGGTTGGATCAGTTCACCAAGTTATTCACTACTACATTTACTGGTGCACCATCAGAGGATCCCCAGGATTATTTAGACAGCTGTTATGAGGTTCTTCGGAACATGGGCATTGTGGAGTCCAATGGAGTAGATTTTGCTACATGTCGTCTCTCTAGCACCGTCAAGACTTGGTTGAGAGATTACTACTGTACCAGACCAGCTGGGTCTGCACCTCTGACTTGGGCTCAGTTCTCCGAGTTGTTCTTGGGGAAGTTCCTTCCAGTTACTCAGAGAGAGGATCTTCGGAGGCAGTTTGAGCATCTACAGCAGGGCTCCATGTCCGTCACTCAGTACGAGACCAGGTTCATTACCCTGGCCAGGCATGCCATTATGATACTCCCCGCCGATCGAGAGAGGGTTTGGAGGTTTATTGAGGGTCTAGCTCAGCCCATCAGGCTTCATATGACTAGAGAGACGGGTACTGATATCTCCTTTCAGGATGCAGCCGATGTGGCTAGGCATATTGAGATGGTATTATCCCGGGGGGTGGACAGGGGTCTGATAAGAGACCTCGTCATTTTGGCCGTTTTAGTGGTGCCTCATCTGGAGGCAGAGATCCCTTTGGCATAGGACATCCTCCTAGGCCTTATCAGTCGGCACTCCAGGTATCCCGCAGTGCACCTTCCGCGTCCATCAGTGCACCACCGATTCAGAGCTATCAGAGTGGTCATTCTGGTCGTCAGGGACAGTACCAGGGTCAGTATTCTCAGCAGCCGAGGTCTTACTTCACTTGCGGTGGTATGGGTCATATTTCTAGGTTTTGCCCCCGAGGTTTTGGTGGTTCTCAGTATCAGGGTTCCCGTGCCATGGTTCCCGCATCAAGTGCACCCTCACCCCCTCAGCCAGCTAGGGGTGGTGGTCGTGGTGCCAGAGGTAGAGGTCAGACGCATAGAGGTGGAGGGCAGGCCATGAGGGGTAGAGGTCAGCCCAAAGCAGGTAGACCTAGAGATGTGCAGTTTGGAGGGGATCAACCTCGGTGTTATGCTTTTCCTACTCGTCCAGATGCTGAGGCTTCTGATGCACTTATTACAGGTACGGTTGTAGTGTGCAGCCGAGAGGCTTCGGTGTTATTTGATCCGGGTTCTACATTCTCGTATGTGTCTTCATATTTTTCCCCTTGTTTGAGTATGCCCCGTGATTCCTTGGGTAATACTGTGCATGTGTCTACACCGGTGGGTGATTCTATAGAGGTAGATCAATTCTACCGTGCTTGCGTAGTAGCTAGTGGTGGTCTGGAGACTCAGGTTGATCTTTTGCTTCTTGGTATGGTTGACTTTGATGTTATATTGGGGATGGATTGGCTATCTCCCTATCATGTTATTATGGACTGTCATGCCAAGACAGTGACTTTGGCCTTACCAGGTGTTCCTCGTATAGAGTGGAGGGGGACTCCTAGTCATTCTTCTGGTAGGGTTATTTCTTATATGAAGGCTCGGCGCATGGTCGAGAAGGGTTGTTTGGCCTATTTGGCCCATCTTCGTGATTCTAGTGCTGATGTTCCTTCTATAGAGTCTGTGCCCGTGGTTCATGAATTTCCATAGGTATTCCTTGCTGACCGGTCGGGTATGCCACCCGACAGGGATATTGATTTTTGTATCGATCTAGTTGAGGGCACTCAGCCCATTTCTATTTCCCCGTATCGTATGGCTCCGCCAGAGGTGAGGGAGTTGAAGGAGCAGTTACAGGATTTGTTGGATAAAGGCTTCATCAGTCCTAGTGTTTCACCTTGGGGTGCTCCAGTATTGTTCGTGAAGAAGAAAGATAGCTCAATGAGGATGTGTATTGACTATCGGCAGTTGAATAAGGTTACTATCAAGAACAAGTATCCTTTGTCGAGGATTGAAGACTTATTTGATCAGCTTCAGGGTGCTACGGTGTTCTCTAAAATAGACTTGAGGTCTGGTTATCATCAGCTGAGGATTAGGGCTTCTGATGTGCCTAAGACAGCTTTTCGCACTCATTATGGGCATTATGAGTTCTTGGTCCTGTCGTTTGGGTTAACCAATGCCCCCGCTGCTTTTATGGAGTTGATCAATCGGATATTCAGGCCTTATCTGGACTCCTCTGTGATCGTATTTATAGATGATATTTTGATATACTCTCGCAGTCGAGAGGAGCATGAGCAGCACCTTAGAGTCGTCCTCCAGTCTCTGAGAGATCGGCAGTTGTATGCCAAGTTTTCTAAGTGTGAGTTCTGGTTGAGTTCCGTGGCATTCTTGGGCCACGTGTTATCGGCAGAGGGCATTCAGGTGGATCCGAAGAAAGTTTCAGCAGTTAGAGATTGGCCTAGGCCCACTTCAGCCACAAAGATTCGGAGTTTCTTGGGCCTAGCAGGCTATTATCGCCGGTTCGTGGAGGGGTTTTCATCTATAGCAGCCCCTATGACCAAGTTGACGCAGAAGAGTGTTCAGTTCAGATGGTCGGAGGAATGTGAAGCGAGCTTTCAGAAGCTCAAGACAACATTGACCACAACACCAGTGTTGGTATTGCCCACAGGTTCAGGTTCTTATACCGTGTATTGTGATGCTTCAAGAGTTGGGTTTGGTGCAGTGTTGATGCAGGATGGGAAGGTTATCGCCTATGCTTCACATCAGTTGAAGATTCATGAGAAGAACTATCTAGTCCATGATTTTGAGCTTGCAACCATTGTTCATGCCTTTAAGATTTTGAGGCACTATTTGTATGGGGTACCGTGTGAGGTATTCACTGATCACAAGAGTTTGCAATACTTGTTTAAGCAAAAGGAGTTGAATATGAGGCAGAGGAGGTGGTTAGAGTTGATGAAAGATTATGACATTACTATTCTTTATCATCCGGGGAAGGCCAATGTGGTGGCCGATGCCTTGAGCCGAAAGTCAGTCATCATGGGTAGTTTGGCTTATCTATCAGTTGGAGAGCGACCTTTGGATTTGGATATTCAGGCGTTAGCCAATCGATTTGTTAGATTGGAGGTTTCTGAGCGTGGTAGTGTTTTGGCCCATACCGTCGCTCGCTGTTCATTGTATGATCGTATTCGCGCCAGGCAGTATGAGGATCATCATTTGTATTTTCTTAGGGATGTGGTTTGGCACGGACGTGCCAAGCAGGTCACAGATGATGCTGAGGGATTTTTGAGATTGCAGGATCATATATGTGTTCCGGATGTTGATGGCATTCGTGAGTTAATATTGCAAGAGGCCAATAGTTCCCGGTATTCAATTCATTCGGGCGCGGCGAAGATGTACTAGGACTTACGACATCATTATTGGTGGCGTAGAATGAATAAGGACATTGTGGCTTATGTGGCTCGGTGCTTGAATTGTCAGCAGGTTAAATATGAGCACCAGAGACCAGGTGGTTTGATGCAGCAGATTCAGCTTCCCGAGTGGAAGTGGGAGCGTATCACGATGGATTTTGTAGTTGGACTCCCACGGACTCCGAGGATGGTTGATGCAGTATGGGTTGTTGTACATAGGCTGACCAAGTCGGCACATTTCATCCCGGTGGCGGTGTCTTCTTCAACAGAGAAGTTGGCTCGGATCTATATGAGAGAGATTGTCAGATTGCACGGGGTGCCCCTATCTATCATATCAGACCGAGGTACGCAGTTTACCTCCCATTTATGAAGAGTGTTTCAGCGAGAGAAGGGCACACAGATTGAGTTTAGCACATCATTTCATCCTCAGACTGACGGACAGTCCGAGCGCATTATTTAGATTTTGGAGGATATGTTGCGGGCATGTGTTATTGATTTTGGTGGCTCATGGGATCAGTTCTTGCCCTTAGCAGAATTTGCCTACAATAACAATTACCAGTCGAGCATTCAGATGGCTCCGTATGAGGCGTTGTATGTTAGGCAATGTCGGTCTCCAGTGGGATGGTTCGAACCCAGAGAGGCTAGATTATTGGGTTCCGAGTTAGTCCACGAGGCCTTGGATAAGGTGAAGATTATTCAGTATAGGCTTCGTATATCTCAGTCCAGGCAGAAGAGTTATGCAGATCGTAGAGTTCGAGAATTGGCTTTCATGGTAGGAGACCAGGTGTTCCTTCGAGTGTCGCCTATGAAGGGCGTAATGAGATTCGGAAAGAAGGGCAAGTTGAGCCCTAGGTATATTGGTCCGTTTGAAATTTTAGATAAGGTAGGAGAGGTGGCCTACAGACTTTCCTTGCCACCACATTTATCAGCAGTGCATCTAGTGTTTCACGTATCTATGCTCCGGAGGTATATTGCAGATCCATCTCATGTTCTTGACTTCAGCGGTGTCCAATTGGACAAGAATCTGACTTATGAGGAGGAGCCAGTAGCCATATTAGATAGGCAGGTTCGCCAGTTGAGGTCGAAGGGTTATCCTTCGGTCCGTGTTCAGTGGAGGGGTCAGCCTACGGAGGCAGCTACTTGGGAGTCCGAGTCCGACATGAGGAGTCGTTAGCCCCATCTTTTATCAGACCCAGGTACTTTACTATGACCGTTCGAGGACGAACGTTTGCTTTAGAGGTGGAGATTGTGATGACCCAAAAGGTCATCCTAAGTAATTCCAGCTAAATATGTGTTCCGAGGCCCCGAAAGCCTCCGTTAATCTCACCTCGAGATGCGTGCGCAGCCTGGGCAGGTAGCCGGGAAGCTTCCATGTGAAAATTTGATAAAAATGGGATTTTTGAATTGAATAATTGAATAAAGTTGACTTTGGTCAAAATTTAGGAAAATATGGGACTTGGGCGTATGCCCGGAATCGAATTCCGAGGTCCCAATCCCGAGAAATGAATTTTTAAAGAAAATTGTTTTCTGAAAATAATAAAGGAATTTGAAAATGAATAATTATGTGAAAATCATTTTAGCGGGCCCGTATTACGGTTCCGGAGCCCGGGACATGTTTATTATGTGTTATTTGTCCTATCTGTGAAATTTGGTGTAAAACGGACTGGATTTGATTGGTTTCGGGTCCAAATGAGGCAAATTGGAGTTAATGAAGTTTTGAGGTTTTTGAAGAATTTGAAATTTGGCTTGAAAGGTGATTTTATGTTCTCGAGGTCCGAATGAAATTCCGAGACCGGGAGTAGTTCTGTTGTGTCATTTATAACTTGTCGGCAAAATTTGAAGCCATTTCGAGTAGTTTAGGTCGGGTCGGCGCATTGAAGTGAATTCTAGAATTTCAAAGTTCTTAAGTTTGATTAATTTGGTTTTGGGGTTTGATTTCGAGTTCCATTGTTGTTGTTTTCATTTTCCGAAAGTTCGAGCGAGTCCGTATCATGAATACAGACTTGCCGGTGCTTTTTGATGGGGTTCCGAGGGGCTCGGGGGTGTTTTAGACCCCCGGGAGCAAAGTTGGAAAAACTAGAAAATCTGCTATCTTGTTTCCTTCTCTGCGATCGCAGAAGGTGGGTTGCGATCGCGGAGAAGGATTTTGCCTGGCCTAGTGATTGTTCACTGCGATCGCAGCCTCCTCTCCGCGATCGCAGAGGTCTGGGTTCCACACCTTCGCGATCGCAGCCCGTTTCTTGCGATCGCATTAAGTTGCGTCTGGGCCGGATGAGTTTGTTCTTCGCGATCGTAGGACCCCTGCCGCGATCGTAGAGGTCTCGCCAGTTGTTCTTCGCGATCGTAGGACCTCTGCCGCGATCGCAAAGGTCTGGTCAGTTGACCTTCGCGATCGCAGGCCCCTTGTCGCGATGGCAGTGAAGGAATCACTGGGTAGTGTTATAAAATACGGGACTTAGCCTTGTTCCTCCATTTTCATCTTCGTTTTCAAGATTTTAGAGAGCTTCTCAAAAGACCTTCCACCACTGTTATTGAGGTAAGTAAATTCCATAGTTTTACTAGTTTCAAACACTAATTCCTAGTTAAATTCACTACTAAATCATCTAAAAATCATAGAATTAGGTAGTAATTTTAGGGTTCTTGAGGATTTTTGGGATTTTCCATGTTAGGCCATGAATTCTTGTATAAATTACATAACTTCGATCCTTAGACTCCGGGTAATTAATTCCTTCATGAATTTTCGAAAATCCGAACGTGTGGGCCCGGGGTCGAATTTTAGTATTCTCGGAGGAATAGTAGGAAATGTATAATTTGGCTTGGGAACTGGTTTATTGAGTACTTATTGATGTTAATAAATCCATTATGTCTAGATATTCCCGATTCGGAGTTGGATTCGAGAGGAAAGGCTGTGATTGAGGCTTGACTTGCATTTTCTTTGGAGCCGAGGTAAGTGTTTGGCTTAACCTTAGCTTGAGTGATTAGGTATAGAGTCTTATATGCTATGTGTAATTCATTTCCAACGTATAGGCGTGGTGACGAGTGCCTATATGTTGCGGTCAAGCATGCCCGTGAGTCAATTGTGATGAAACTTACGGTGTTCTTGGTATTCTCCGCACTATGAGTAATTGATGAGTTAAAAGTGATACCTTGATGTTGTTTCATGAAGTGGAAAAGTTATTGAGTTTCTTGTTTCAGTCGAGGCTTACAGTGTTGAAATTGTAATTCTGATGCGAGGTTGGTTATAGCTGAGACCCTCGTCGGGCATTGTTGAGTTGTAATTGATGTTTTCTCCTTGCCGGGACAATAGAATTGTATTGAATACTTCTATGCACTTGAGACTTTGTACTGTTGACTTTCACATTATTGTTGCTTTGTTTTATTATTTGTCGCACGAGGGCACATTCCGTGCCGAGTGTTATTTTATATGCATGAGGGGACATTCCGTGCCGAGTGATTGTGAGGTTATGCACGAGGGGACATTTCGTGCCGAATGTTATTTTATGTCGCACGAGGGGACATTCCGTGCCGAGTGTTATTTTATATGCACGAGGGGACATTACGTGCCGAGTGATTGTGAGGTTATGCACGAGGGGTCATGTCGTGCCTGTTGTTGTTCATTATCTGTTTGAGAAGTTAGATTCCTGCCTTTATCTTTACATTTTAGTGATTACCCTGTTATACCGTACTGGCATTTTGTTGCCCTTTTACCCCCAGCATGTTCTCCCCGTATCTGTCTTACCTTCTTATTTCCGTCAATATTCTCCTGTTATTATATAGAATTGCACAGGTACATATATTGTTGTCGGTCCTAGACTCGTCACTACTTCGCCGAGGTTAGGCTCGGCACTTACTCAGTACATGGGGTCGGTTGTACTGATGCTACACCTGCACTTTTTATGTTGTGCAGATTACGCAGCCGGACCCGGTGATCACTGACGGTCGGAGCATCTCATCAGTCCACACAGGAGACATCGAGGTAGACTCGCAGACGTTCGTGGGCATTGACGTCACCTTCTACTATTCACTTTCAGCTCTGTCTTACTTTGTATTTCAAAGACAGTCCTATGTACTTATTTTCAGACCTTTTGTTTCTAGTAATCTCTTAGACAGTTCGTGAGTATGTGACACCAGTTTTGGGATTTGTACATGGGTTTTACTTCGAAATTGCTATGTATTTTTGGCTATTTGTTAACCTTCATATTGTTGACCATCGATGCTTTAGTTATCTCATCTGTGTTAGTTGTTAATGAATTTTATCTAGTTCAAACGTTGACTTGTCTAGCGCGTTCAACGTTAGACGCAGTCATGGCCCGAATGTGGGATTTCGGGTCTTGACAGTCGTTATGGGGAAGCAACAATCCATTGACATCTGCGTCGTCGAATGATATGTTGTCTTCTTCCATGGCTTCACGAGTCCGTTTCCCGTGTGTAATTGTGAATTTTGTTGTTCTTTTGCAGACTACTCCATTCACATGCTCTCCTCCGTGTATCACATTCACTGTTCTCTTTGGAGATGGTGGTTTTGGGGGCTCTTGCATGTTCTTCATATATGCTTGTTTACCTTTTTCACTAAACAGTTCTGTTAGATAGCCCTGTCTTAATAATTGTTCTACCTAACCTTGCAATAACCTGCAATCTGATGTTCTATGTCCATGATCGTTATGGATATCACACCAGATGTCTGGATTTCTTCTGTTTGGATTCGATCTCATTTCCTTGGGCCATCGAACTTTATCGCCCATGTTTCTCAGTACTGTAATTAATTCAGAAGTACTTATATTGAATTTGTAGTCTCCAATTCTTGTATTACCTATATTTCGTTCATCTCGATCCTTTCTGGATCTTGATGAGGAAGAGCTCGTATCTCTATTTGACGGTCTACATTCTGACCGTGTGTTTTAAAACTTGGAACGAGTTTCTCATTTCGTTCATCTCGATCCTTTCTGGATCTTGATGAGGAAGAGCTCGTATCTCTATTTGACGGTCTACATTCTGACCGTGTGTTTTAAAACTTGGAACGAGTTTCTCATTTCGTTCATCTCGTACTTGTTCTCCTTTCTTGTTCAGAGCATCTAGAACTAGTTCGATCTTCAGCTTTTGATTGAGCAATGGTGTCTTCTTCTATCCGTAGCTTGGTGATGTACCTGTTATAGACATCGTTTCGTGTCGTGGCTGGGAATTCTCTCAAGTTTTCCTTGAGTCTTCTCGTGGCTTCTGAGCTTCTGTCATTTAAATTACTTGCAAACGCCATTGCTGCGCAATTGTCAGATACCCTTGGTAGCAGCATTCTTTCTCGTTGAAACTTTTCTACAAACTCACAGAGCAACTCCGCATCTCCTTGTTTTATTTTGAATATGTATTCCATTCTTTTTTTGACTTTTTTTGCACCGGAATGTGCTTTTATAAAAGAATCAGCAAGCTCAGCAAAAGAGTCAATAGAATTTTCGGGTAGAAGAGAATACCATGTTAGTGCTCCTTTGATGAGTGTCTCTCCGAACTTTTTGACCAGTACTGATTCAATTTCTTGTTTAGACAGATCGTCGCCTTTTACTCCTGTAGTAAAAGTAGTTACATGATCGCGTGGATCGGTCGTCCCATCGTACTTGGGAATATCAGGCATTTTGAATTTCTTGGGAATAGGCAAGGGTGTTGCACTTGGTGTATTGGTAAAAAAGAGTTTGACACGTAAGATGATTCCTGACAACTCAGCCAACTACGTGGACCAAGGAAAATATGACAGCTAGATATGATTCTATAAAGAGGTACGGAACAGAGAGGTACGGATCAATAAACCTACGGGGTAATCAACTATGGGAAACCCAACCTAATTGGGACAAGAAAGAGATACGGTCAGAATGAATCCAGAAAAAGCTACAGGCAGATCCAAAGATCCTCAAATAATGACTCACACGTTACACAACCTTCACGCAACAATTACGGTTATACTTTGTAACGTCTCAGTAATGTAATAATTAGTCATTAATGAGTGATCATTGTAAGAGGCAGACGTTATCTTGAGAAATTCCCTATATAAGGGAAGAAGAAATAACTTGTAAGGACATCTGAACTACATATACAATACATTTTACTCTTCTGAGCATCTTAATATCATCATTTACTTATTCTTCTTTACTTAATATTATTTCCTTGATTATCAGTAACCCGTTTTCATCCTAAATATAGCTTTGGTCAAAGGATCTCCCTTACGGTCGAGTTACTTTGTTCCTTCCTCTCGCTTCGCTCGAGCATCTTCAAACCTCACTCCGGCGAATGGGTACCTAGGCTTCTCTTGCCAATGTATACAAATAGACAGACCTGGCGAACTATCTTTCCAAAGCCCCTTTCTTGCTGCAAGTATAATGATTAGACGAAGAAGAGGCCGTCAGACCAGAAAGAAAGCTACCCTTTGAAGCTAGATTGAGATTTAGGTAATGGGCCGTCAGACAGAGACTGAGCGCGGACGCACCCGAGGAGTTTGATTTCTACGCTTCTTCTTCCTTTCTGAAGGGCACTTTCTTTCTCTTGAAAGATTTGATGCGCCACACGACTTACCCAATAGCTTTTCGATTGTTGGCACCGACTCCCCCTTTCAAAGTAAGATAGTTTCGAACAACATATATGATATTGTAACTTTACTCTTTTCATCCAACTCGAAATATCGTAAGAGAAGCACTTTTACGCCCAAAAAGTCCCAGTACAACACAGTCTAGGCAGAAGAGCTAAGCAGATCAGCGGGCACGTGATGTATCATTCATGGAGGGAGATAAGGTTATGTTGAAGGTTTCGCCGATGAAGGGCATTATGAGATTTGGGAAGAAAGGCAAGCTGAGACCCAGGTTTATAGGTCCTTTCGAGGTGTTGAAGCGGGTTGGAGAGGTTGCTTATGAGCTTGCTCTACCTCCAGCCTTATCAGGAGTTCATCCAGTTTTTCACGTTTCCATGCTCCAGAGGTATCACACCGACTTCACGCACGTGGTTGATTACAACACTATTCAGTTAGATGAGAAGTTGGGCTACGAGGAGGAGGCAGTTGCCATTATTGATAGGCAGGACCGCCAGTTGAGGTCTAAAGCAGTTTCTGCGGTTAAGGTCTAGTGGAGGGGCCAACTAGATGAGGAGGCGACTTGGGAGTCCGAGCAGGACATGCGGAGCAGATATCCACAGCTATTTAGCACTTCAGGTACGATTCTAGACTCGTTCGAGGATGAACTTTTGTTTAAGAGAGGGAGAATGTAATGACCCAACCGGTCGTTTTGCATATTAGGGTCCCGTTTCCTTAAATGAAACCTTCCATGGTGGCTATTCGTGCTTTATGACTTGTGAGAGTGGGTTGTTCGGGATTTGGAAATGATTTGAGTGGTTTAGGAACACTTGGTTCCTTAAGGTTGGCCTATTTGGCCAAGTTTGACTTCGGTCAACATTTTGAGAAAACGACCTCGGAATCGAGTTCTAACAACTCCAGTAGCTCCGTATGATGATTTCAGACTTGGTCGTATGTTCGGCTCGGGTTTCTGACGACCCGGGAGTATTTCAGCGCCCGAAATGGAAATCAGGATTTCCTTAAGTTTAGAATTTGGCTTGAAATGGGACTTTATGCTATCAAGGTCCGAATGGAATTCCGGGACTGTGAATAGTTCTGTATTGTCATTTATGACCTGTCTGTAAAATTTGGGTTCATTCCGATTAGTATAGACTCGTTCGGCACAACGTAATGAATTCTAGAATTTCAAAGTTCTTAAGTTTGATTAATTTGGTTTTGGGGTTGAATTTTGAGTTCCGTTGTTGTTTTTCATGTTAAGGAAGTTCGAGAGAGTCCGTATCATGAATACAGACTTGTTGGTGCTTTTGGACGGGGTCCCGAGAGGCTCGGGGGTTTTTAAGACCTCCGGGAGCTAAGTTAGAAAAAACAATTTATGTCTGGTTTCCTTCTCTGCGATCGCAGAAGCAGGGATGCGATCACAGAGAAGTATTTATGCTGGGCTATCCAATGTTCTCTACGATCACAGGCATCCTTCCGCGATCGCATATGGTCCCCTCCCCAACCCTCTGCGGTCGCAGACTCATCCCTGCAATCGCATAAGTCACCTACCCCCTCCCCCCTTACTACATGTTCTTCTCTGCGATCACAGACCTCACTCCTGCGATCGCATAAGCCTACCTCCCCACCCTCCGCGATCGCAGGACCCATCTATGCGATCGCATAGTGCTTCTCGAGGGCCAGGGGCATTTGTTCTCCGCGATCGCAGGCCTGATGACGCGATCGCAGTAAAGGTTTTCCTAGGCAGTATTTCAATGCCCAATTATGGGCTTTCTTCCTCATTTCCAATTTCCAAACTCCATTGAAGCATATTAGAGGTGGGGGAAAAGGCATTCCAAATCCACTATCATCTAAGGTGAGTGACTTCTTCTCCAAATTATCAATTTTTCATGGAATTCAACTAATTTTGTTCTTAGAAATATCAAAATCATGGGAAACTTAGGTAGGAATTCCTAGGGCTTTGATAATTAGTGAATTATCCCCTTTTAGCCATGAATTCCTAATTAAATTAGGTTATTACGATCCTTAGACTCCGGGTAATTAATTCCTTCAAGAATTTTCGAAATCCGCACGTGTGGGCCCGGGGTCGAAATTCCGAAAATGGTCAAGAATGCTTAAATTTAGGATTTCTTGTTAATTCTTCTTCTTGGAACCTAAATTAATTCAATTATACCATGATTGGTTAGTTGCGAGCCGTCGAGGGTGAATTTCGGAGATTCAGGCGCATCCTTGATCCGAGGGGTGATATCGTCACGAGGTGAGTCTCCTTTCCAATCTTGTAAGGGGGAAATGTCCCCGTAGGTTCCTTGTTTTCTTCGTGTACATGTTCAGGGGGGGCCGCGTACGTACCAAGTGAAGAGAGTCCGTACGTGGCGACTATATTGCTATGTCGGGTAGCCGTAGGACCCACGAGCATGCCATTTCGTGCCTTATTTGAACCATTGTGTGTATCATAAATTGTGTTTATTGTTGAAATGACATGGGAGAAGTAAAAATATGATGATTTAAATCCTAAATGGCCATCAGTGATATGATATTGACACAATCATGTTGAGTTCACGGTCGAGTCGGTACCCGTAGGTACCTATATGTAAATATTACTATTATCGAGTCAGCACACGAGTCGCAGGTATGATTCGCGATCGTGGGGAGCTTACTATTATTATCGAGTCAGCACACGAGTCGCATGTATGATTCGCGATCGTGGGGAGCTTATTACTATTATCGAGTCAACACACGAGTCGCAGGTATGATTCGCGATCGTGGGGAGCTTACTATTATTATCGAGTCAGCACACGAGTCGCATGTATGATTCGCGATCGTGGGGAGCTTATTACTATTATCGAGTCAACACACGAGTCGCAGGCATGATGCGCGATCGTGGGGAGCTTGTTACTATCGAGTCAACACACGAGTCGCAGGTATGATTCGCGATCGTGGGGAGCTTATGACCTCAGTCCTTATGACCTACCTTATGACTCCGGCCGGTTGCCTTGTCCGTGTCGGTATATGTACACTTGAGTCTTGTTCAGATATGACAGTTTTGGCAAGGTATTGTTGAATAAGAGGAATTGCTACTTGGTGCTCTTACTTGTGTTACATTACGTGTTCATATACTTGTTTCTTATTGTTTCACATGCCTATTGATTTAGCCTTATCTTGTTCTACATTATGTTGCTGGACCTTAGTGAGTATCTAGTCGACCTCTCGTCAATACTTCTTCGAGTTTAGACGGGATACTCACTAGGTACATATTTATTTAATATGTACTCATGCTGCACTTTCTTTTCTTTTCTGTAATTGACTGTACATGTCCGGAGGCTGGTACGTCTGATTACCAGGCCGGTGCTAGATATTGATAGCGTGGTCACACTTCACGGTGAGCTGCTTTCCCGGCGACTTCCTAGCAGCACCCTGGAGTTCTTTTGTTATATTCTCTGTCCATTTCGTTCAGACTGAGACTCTGTATATATTGTAGTCATTGTATATTCAGTAGTTTCCCGTGACACTCGTGACACTAGTTCCTGGCACACACACGGTATATGTATTTTGGGTTTTGAGTTGTATATATATGTATATGTTTTATTTCGGCCTTGTATTTACTATGATTTGACCTTCACTCAAGGGTAGTATCAGGTTAGTTGTTTTAAACTGGTAATTACTGAATTGTGTGATCGAATGGGAAAGGTATCACTTAGTGAAGGTTATATCGGCTTGCCTAACCCCGATGTTGGGCGCCATCGCGACCTGAATTAGGATTTGGGTCATGACAATGCTAGTGCTTCTTCTTCCTCTGACCCTCATATAATATCGGCCTGCTGAAAGGCATGATCCAGATGCGGTATCGGCTGTTCCAATGGGTAAAAAGGATCGCGCCATGGTGGAGACCAGTTCTTGTACTATTGCCATGTATACTTGTATCCCAGACCAAAAGTGGTGCCATGGCGCTTCAGCTGTATTGGCTTGGAAATCCCCTGAAGATTCTTACCGAGTCCTTTGTCAGGCTCGTACCCACTCCAGTTCAGTATGCTTGCGATCTTACTGTCCCACCACTTGTCTTTGTCTATTGCGTTGACTCGTTCAATATGGTGGTAGGTTTTTCCACCGAGCCTTCTCCTACCTTCAACCACTGAGATGGTTTGGCGACTATAGATAGGATTGTTTCTGTCCTCAGGGATGATCACTTCATTGTGGTTCCATTCGAATTTTACTGCCTGATGCAATGTCAATGTCAAGGCCCCAGCGACATGTATCCATGGTCGTCGTAATAACAGGTTGTAGGACGCTGATATGTCTATCACCTGAAAATCAACTTCAAACCACGTAGGTCCCATTTACAAACAAAGACTGATCTCACCGATAGTGAACCTTTGAGAACCATCGAAAGCTTTCACATTCATCGACCCTTCTTTTATCTCGTACAGCCCCTTGCCAAACATCTTGAGCGTTGTCAATTGACAGATGTTGAGGCTGGATCCCCCGTCAATCAGAATCTTAGTGATGAAGTAGTCCTCACATTGCACGGTGTTGTGCAGTGCTTTGTTATGACTTAACCCTTCAGGTGGCAGCTCGTCCTCGTGGAAGGTGATCTTATGACTTTCCAATACCTGACCTACCATATTGGCCATTTCCCCGTAGGTGATGTTATTTGGCACATATGCTTTGTTTAACACTTTCATCAAAGCATTTCTGTGCGTCTCTGAATTCTGCAG
Organism: Nicotiana undulata; assembly: GCA_005239495.1. Classification (NCBI taxonomy): domain Eukaryota; kingdom Viridiplantae; phylum Streptophyta; class Magnoliopsida; order Solanales; family Solanaceae; genus Nicotiana; species Nicotiana undulata. Next base: position 18,512 of record ML277449.1, read on the forward strand.
TAACGACAGAATGGTTATGTGGGCTGGGGTTTTGTTCAACCGATCAATGATTGAGTATTATTTGTCCTGCACATTCCTCCAAAAAAAGTCTAGGCCTGTCTCAATGATGGGTGGCCTATTGGAAGCATGTTTGCTGGACTCTATCAAGTGTTCAAGTGTATAGACCCTGCCAGTCCTTGTCATTCCTTGTGCAGCGGTAGCTTCTTCTATCTTGATTTTGCCTTTCCTTCTTGCCTCAGCTACATAATCCCATGGTATAGCATTGGTGTAAAAGGGTGGTGTGGTTGACACCGCCTCTGTGATTGGTGCAAATACTTTCACTTCAAATGGGACGGTGCCTTAGCAGGTGGCATAACTTCAACCTCGAATGGCACAGGTGCGTCTGCAGGCGGTGCCGCTTCAAACTCAAGTGGGTTTGACGTCGTTATCTCAACACCTCCGGATGGTTGAATCTGTACTATGATGGGATTAAAAGTGACTGCTGGCTTCTTTGGGTCATCACCTTCTATGAACAACCCGATCGACCCTTCTGGGTCCTAATCTTCTTCTATCTCAATCATGTTACTCCTCCACCCTTGTGTTCTGGGAGCGGATTGTTGCGGACATTAGGAGTATATTACTTTGCTAGAATGACCTTATTATCAATAAGAGATTGTATCTTGTATTTCAGTGAGCGGCATTCATCGATCGTGTGTCCCTTTATGCCGGAATAGTATGCACATGTCTTATTTGGATTAACCCATTGAGAGGGGTTCTCAGGGGTTACAGATGGGATATGAGTGACATAACCAACAACTTTCAGTCTTTCATATAGCTGCTCTATAGGCTCAGCGATGGCAGTGTACTATTTAGGAGGCCTGCGATCAAAATTGGGTCGAGGTCTCAGGAAGTTTTAGCGAGCAGGGGGAGATTGGAAGTGAGATGGTTGAGAGTTGTAGGTATGGTAAACATGAGCTGGTTGGGAATATCTAGAATATTGTGGCTGATAAGTAGGTGGGGGAGATGACCGGTATGTTGGTAGAGGTGTTGACTAGTATGTGGGCGAGGGTGCTTAGTATGTTGGTGTTGGTTGATATGTGAGTGGGGGTGTTTGGTATTTCAGCAGGGATTTAGTCCTCTGTACAACCATTACGGCTCCCACATCTCTTTTCTTGGACACACCTCCAGATTGCAAGTCCTTGTTCATAGCCTGCAATGCTTCAAAATTTGTTACCATTTCGCTTTTAATCCCTTCGTCAATTCTCTCACCCAACTTGATAATGTCTGAGAATTTGTGGTTCTCAATTACCATCAGCCGCTCATAATATTGTGGGTCTTGTGCTCGGACTTTAGGTGCTTCAGATCTCCAACGTGTAGCATACTCGCGAAAAGTTTCCGTGGGCTTCTTCTTAAGATTCTGAATATAGAACACATCCGGAGCATTCTCCGTATTGAACCTAAACCAGTCCATGAAGTCTGATGCCATGTTCACCCAGTTTCACCACTTCTTAGGATATTGGCTGATGTACCAAGACAGAGCATCCCTTGTTAGGCTACTCATAAACAACTTTATGCGAATCTTCTCATATTTTCCCACTCCAACCAATTTATCATAGTAGGTCCTCAGATGGACCCTCAGATCACCTGTACCGTTGAACATCTCGAAAGTAGGAGGTTTGTAGCCCTCGGTTAGTTCGACATCGGGTTGTATGTAGAGATATTCATAGTTCATCCCTTCAAATCCTTTGCTTCCCTCAACACCTTGCACTCGACTAGTCATCTTTCAGCCAAATTCTTGATAAGCAAATCCTTATCAATAGATTCAGGCATGTATGAAATGGGTTGGGTGGATTGTGGCAAAGTCTCCACGTAGATGAGGTTGTTGTGATGGCCTGGTGCCTGGGTGTAAATATGGTCATTTGTGGAGTTTTGTGGCTCGTGGACGGGTAGTGGAGTATTTCTTGGAGTGTGGCAAACATTGTATTGTGGTGGAAGAGTTTGATTTTTGGTGGAGTGGTATGGTGATGGGTTGTGGAAGGATTTTGATTGTTTGGGGTATTATGTGGAAGTATGGGATTTTGGATGTTTGGATGGTTGACATCTAGAACACTGAGTGTGAAGGATAAATTTTCCAAATTTCGGACCTTCTCAAGCTCCCCTTGGAGTTTCAACAACCTTTGTTCGAGTTGTGTCATAGCCTCGTTCTGAACCTGAATACCCTAGCCGTCAGCAGCTTCTGTTTGTTCAAATGGCGTTGTGTTGTCCTTCCCAATATTGCTCGAATCTTCCATTTTCCCTTTGCGTTTGCTTTTTTCCTTAGGTGGACTAGGAGGAGGAGAAGGCGGAGGGCCCCTGGATCTTGTATAATATGATGATGATGCCAGAATGCACAAACCAACATTTGGGGAGGGGAATAATCAAAAGAAAGAAAACAAAAACAAAAGGTAGCCAAGTCAGTGAGGGTTATGAAATGTATTGTAGTATTTAAACACATAGTGCTAGAATATAAAGCGCGTCCTAATTTAGGAGCCTCGTTGTGCCCGAGGTAGGCCTAGCGACAAATTGATTTGGAGAACTTGTATGCCAAAATGCCTCATTTCATTAACGTAAAAAAAGATGAACCCAAAACGACACTAAAATAATAAGCAAAAAATAAAGTCACTAATGGCCCTGGGCCTTATTACATTTATAAAACGAAAAAGGACATCCTATCCTACTTGGTCCCAGAAGGACCTTCCCCAGATTCGGCATCCTTGATTCCATCGAACAGGTTCCCCAGCTCGCGCAGTCCTAGCAGCAGGTATGCTCTAGCCAGATGTCAACCTTCATTCCCATTAGCTTTCTGACAGTCTACAACCCTCTTGATGATCTTACCTTCCATCTCGATTGTGCCTCGCTCCAAGTATCCCAACTTTTTCCATGTCTTTCCATTCTTCAATCAATCTATTGTTGGTTTCATGTATCTCACGATGCTCACCTTCGCACTCATGAATCCTCTTGCGCAACCGATTGTACTTGACCTGAGCCTCGGCACTCTCATCTATGATCCTGTGACCTTGGCCGGTTCTTGGCTTGATTAACACATCCAAGTCGTCTTCTAACCATCCCGAGAAGAAAGGTGTGCAGCCTGCGTGATACTTGTCTGGTTCAATTGTGTTCTTTTCCATTATGATCTTGCACTGCCACATATGTTGGGCTTGGCACTTGTAGGGTATATCTTCATCCTGAAAGTCAGCTCAAAAATGGCTCATCTTGTTGACCCTTGGTACAATTTGCTTTCTGCCTTCTTATCTAATAACCCGGAGAGGAACGTAAAGATATATTCCTCTCATCCCGATTAGCACCAAGTGCGGTGCACCCTTGAACCTGACGATGAATTCGTCTGTTGGAAACCACTCAACCATCTACTATATATGTTCCTCAGTTAGATTATCAAAAAATACTCTACCTATTCCTTGGCAGTCTCTGGCTGAGCAAACCTATCGGGAATGTATGTCATCCGCTTAGGGTGATGGAAGGCAATGTGGTCGTTCCATGCCCTTCGCGGAAATTCTTGTTGGTACTGACCCTTTTTGAGATATTCTAAGATCCACAGTTGTAGTAACATATTTCAACCTGGGAAGTGTTTAATTCCTCTTTGGCAGCGTTCTAAGGCTCGATAAATGTCCGAGACGATCATAGGGATGATTCTAAAGGCTTTCCCGTCAATTCCTTCCATCAAGGTCTTGGTTACCATGGCTAACCTAGTGTGAATCCTTTCTTTCTTATTTGGAAACACGATCAACGCCAGGAATCAAATAATGAAGACAAATACCCTACGGTGAATATGTCCCAAGGATGTAATGGAAAATTCGTCATGGTAGGTACGGTATGATTTGTTGTGACCGTACCTTTCATATAAGTACTCGAATGGTATGTATGACTGCTTCAAGCATTCTAACTCAGCATTCTTCTTTAGTACCATCATTTTAAGAAAACCCTTGCCTGAGCGGTTCTCACACCAATAGTCCATGGGTTTCCCAGACTAACCCAGTTAGTCCTCCTATTTCCTCTAGCAACAATGTCATCTCAATGTCCCCAAAGCGGAAGACAACTCTTTCGCTATCCCAGAATAGTGCGGCAACCTCGATTAACATGTTGTTGGGCTGGATGTCTAGGAGAGATGGTAAGTTACCCAAGTATTTCCTGACATGTTTCTTATCACTTGAGTGAAGATCCTCCCACCATATCAAGAGCATTGGAGGGATGTTGCTGACCATGCCGAATATAGGGACCTCGTGCCTCCTATTTCGCCAAGACGAACATAGTTAGACCCTTACCCCCACCAGATTCGACTATTTACACATTACGATTAACATACAAGCATTTAGTTCTCATAATAAATGCATTGAACGTGATGATGGCCGTTGGGATCATGAAATCCTGGTGGACTTTTGACAAGGTTGTCTTAAAGGGTTATTGTGCGGACAACACACCAACCCAGCTAGGTTTGACCATGATGCATGTACAATATAACATAGTAAGGTTTCTATGGGGTTTTAGACTGGTACCCTTTAGCGGACAACTCAAGGGGGAAGGCATGGAACCGTCAACTGCACCGCTGATCGACTAGTTTTACCGCAAATAAGCCTTTCCGAATTTAGGGGTGATAAAAAATAGGAAGGGCGTAACCACTCATCAAGCGTTGTCATAGGATTTGTATTGGCACGAGTGGAGTATGATGTTGAGCGTGATTATGCAATAAATACGCAGTTAAAGGCATGTAGTCATGTATTTGCACGTTGTGAAAGCAGTAAATACAACAGTTGTAATTGAAAAAGCGATTACAAAGGGAAACAAGGAAACATGTTAGTTTTTGCCTTTGAGAAAAATTAAATAATTGAAGAAAATAAATAATTAATTGCACATAAGGGGAAAGGGAGGTGGTGCAAATTCGCAAAGTGGCTTGAAATGGTAAAAGTCTAGAAATCCCCAGCAGAGTCGCCATGCTGTCGCGCCCCCTTTTTAACTCCTCCTTTCGGATCGGTCAGGGTTCTTGACATTGTTGGGACAACTCGTTTCCTTTTGGGAAAAGGGTATACAAGGAATCGGAGAGTCGCCACCTAACAGATTAAGGTGCGTTAGCGCACATACTAAGGGTCATTTACAAAAACGGATTTGGATAACCAGAGATAGGGTAAGGGCTAGAAATTACTCCAAGGGGAAGGTGTTAGGCACCCCTCAGAGTCCACAACTGTTGTTCCCGGCCAAACAACTTTGTGACTTTAAGCAAGTAGCAAATAAACAATTAAAGTTTAAACAAGTAAGGGTTTTGAAAGAGTTTGTAGTCTAAGCACACATGTGAAAGCACACTTGAAAAGGTTAAAGCCTAAGGATAAAGTTTTTGAAAGATTTATAGTCTAGACACATATGTAAAGGATAGGGTGGAGTCATAAGTTATTTATCCTATAGGATCACATCGGTACAATGCCCGGTAAGCACTCCTCCGAAGAGGGTCTACACGTGGCATTAACGCACCGGTCATTATATCCATATCTACCCTTTCCCACCCCTTAGCGGTTATTTAAGCGAATTTTAATTAACGACCTTTATTGCGTGCTGTTACTCGTCCCATCGTAATGGCCTTGGAGGAATTTAGGACCTCTACCTATAGTCAGTTCTAGACATACCCCTAACGTTTAAAGTAGAAAATACTAAGGTGGAAAGCAATAACACATAGGACTTCAACAAATAAACAGGAAGGAGCAAATAAGAGGCTCAGGTTTACCTCCACATATAATGCATATAAGCATCGCGACTCAAACACAAATAAGGGCAGTATTATTAAACAGGATCCCTGGACATGATATCTAGGTGAGTATCAGAACACCAGAGATATGCAGATTTATTTTATAACTCAGAAACAGGGGCCTAACCAGTTTGCCTACTGATTTTAAGTCTGTTAAGCATTAAGCAACTAACACAAAGAGGCAATTTCCAGTTTTTGCAGTTTTAATCACCTAAGGCTTGCCTAGGCGTGGGACATTGTACAGTAGCTACCAGAATTATTAAGGAAAAACTATTATAACTTGTTTTTATCTAAACATGTTGTTCTAGGTGTTGCAAAAAATACAGGATAATTGAGCGAGTACGAACAAGATCCTAAACATGGTATCTAATACGCATATATAAGGTAGAGTGATTTATATGCAGAATTCCTAAAAAAGTAGGATTTCTAAATGCACAACATTATTGCAGAGTTTCCTAGAGCGGGATTTCTAAATGCACAACAGGTTACAACATTAGACATGGTCTCAAAATATGCATAGTTTGTGTCAATGTTGTCATTTATCCTAAAGATGCGATTTCTAAGTGATAAAACAATAGCGCCAAAATGAGAAGCTGAAAACAGTATACATGAAACCTGGGAGGCATGGTATCTAATTCATGATATGCTTCGAACTTATTAGTCCTAAACATGAATTCTATTGCGCACAAAAGAAATGTAAACCTAAGAGCATGGTTTCTACCCTTTGATATAACATGCATAGCTACCCTTCCCCTTTTTCACTATCCATCCCCAATATTTGTTTACAATAAATTATTACAAATCATTATTGAAGTAATTACATAAATAGATAAGAAAAATAAGAAGTTATACTATAGGGAGCCTACCAATAGGCCCAAATTTCCAGAGTTTCCAATGCCAGGTGGTATTTCGTAGCCTTTCACATAATCCGGGTGTGTTAGAGTTCGCTAAGGACCTCAAGGGACACCGGGCATTGCTCACACCCAGATTTCATAACCATAGTTGAGTAAGTGCAGTGTGGAAGGGTCAGCTCTAATGCATCAGAGTTTAGAGGGATCTCATAGGGATCCCAAAGCAGTCACACATTAGAGGGGCAGAACTTAGATGTCTACGAGTAAGGGAGGGGGAACATTTAGGAGCATGCTAATAAGCAATAAAGTAGACATACTAGATGCAGGTTGAACAACAAAACCATAAGTAAAAACAGATTAAAAAGAGAATGAATTGGCGTAGAAAAATAAACATGTTGTTTTTTAGACTTAAATTGAAATCAAGACATACCAGTGTAGAAGGGAGCAAACACAGAGTGAAGAACCAAAGAGTATAATAACCAAATAAAAGAGAGCAGAAGAAAATGTTTGTGTAAGAGAGGGAGTTTTTTTGAACAATTTGTGTTCGTCTTTGTGCTAATAAAAGAGCAAGGTACTTATATTTCGAAAACAGGCAGCAAAATAAGGTAAAAATATTAGTTCAATAGTAATTATAGATATATATGCCAATTAGAATCAAATTAGTATAAGGACTTCCCTTAATTAAAGGTTCATACTCAAACGGTAATAAACAGGTGTAAAATAAGGAAAGAAAATCGTACAAAGTTGACTATAACACATAAGGAAGTAACATAAGTATAGTATAGGTATAGAGCATGTAACTAAGGCCAAGTTCAAAATTCTATTAATGGGAAATATATATATATGAATGAGTTTGACAGCAGAATCAACCATAGAAAATAAGGCAAAAATAACAAAAATACAGGAAATCAGTAAGGAAATCACCAGATTGAGGTATCAATTACCGGGAATCAGTATTAATCAAAGGAAAATATCCCAAATGAACGGGCAGACATGATACAGGCAGGAAATCAGCATATCTTAGTTAAGGGAAATGCTCAAAATCAATTAACAGCATAATTGTCCATAGAATAAGGTCAAAAGATTTTTTACAAGGATAAATCAGCAGAGAATATCATGCAAGATGAATGAAGAATTGGTCACAAGGTTTTAGGGACTCACAAATAGAATGTAGTACTAATTTAGGATGACTCTATGAATGATAGCCACAAATCAGAACTCCAAGAGATCGAGTAGGGTAAAAATCATATAAAAATTAGGACTCATATATAGCATAGTCTAAATTAACAGAATAGACGTGATAGAGGCAGAATAAGTGAAGAAACGGAAATATTGATGAACAAAACAGAGTAGAATCACAGAAAAAATCGAAACTTAGCACAAATCTCTGGGAATAAACATAAAACAAGTAGGAATAATCGAAATCACAAACTCTAGCAAGCAAACATAGGGTAAAAATCACAGAATCATAGAATATTCATGAGAAACGAACACATACGAATATTAATCGAACATATACTCAAAGACAGACTCAGAATCACAGATGAAAAACCAAGAAACTTAGGGCTTTAGCATAATAACTTAGATAAAAAGAGAGAAGCTCATATAAATGTTTAAACATGATGAAAACCATAGAATATGTCACGACCCAAATTTCCCTCCGTTGGGTACCGTGATGGCACCTAGTCTTAGGGACTAGGTAAGCCTAACATTTAACCACAATAACAATAATAAAAGAACTTTAACAATATCGATAATAGAAATCTTGACTGAGTTTACATTTTCCCCAAAACCCGATAAATACAAGTCATAAGCTCTACGAATCTTTCTACCGAATCTAAATACAAATGTCTTGGAATAATAAGTACAGTTAAAATAAACTGGAAGATGACTACAAAGCCTGCGAACGCATTATCAGGTTTTTCTTGAGTCTCCTCGTCAATGAACTCGCACAACTACTAACAATAGATACCTGAATCTGCACACAAAAATGCGCAGAAGTGTCGTATGAGCACACCACAGCGGTGCCCAATAAGTATCAAGACTAACCTCGGTGGAATAGTGGAGAGGACTAGTCAAGACACCACTGGTCTATCAAGTAAAAGGCATAAATATAAGAATGACCGAAACATAATATCAATCTAAAGATTTTCCAATATAATTAATGGTACGATAGAATAATACGGAAGAAAACTCAGCAATTACGATCAACGGATAGCATAACAGAAATACGCAAAGAGAATGGAAAGAATGCAAGCCAAATGTCGGGAATCACAACCCAATAAAACACTAGAAACTCAGCACTGCATCAATTTATTCACGTCAGGCCTTAGCCAATAAACTCAATAAAGTTGGTCAAACCTTCGAGTGAAAACCTTTAAGTCGTGAGTTTATTTCGAAAGCTTTAAAGATAAAATAATTTCGGAATAGTGGAATTTCTTATTTGAAACATACTTTCTCTGAATGTATATTTATATTTCTATAAAGAGAAATCTTTAAAGCATAGTCCCTTCAAAATACGTGGGGTTCAAATATACTTTCCCAAATACTGCTCTTTCAAATATCATTTTTTTTATACTTTCGAAATAGAAGTCCTTCAAACATAACTTTTCTTGGAGATAATTGCTTTTCAGCTATACATTTCAATATATATATATATATATATATATATATATATATATATATATATATACATATATATATATATATATATATTCCGATCCAAATCTCCTCAATGATAAAACCATCGGAACTCAGTCCGTAACTCAGAATTTGCCATGCAATGCAGTACAAGGGGAAAGCTCCCGGAATCTCGTCCGTAGTCCCAATTTAAATATGAGATGTAGTACAGGGGAAAATCTCCCGGATCTCAGTCCGTTGTCCCAATTTAAATATGCAATGCAGTACAGGGGGAAAGCTCCCGGATATCAGTCCATAGTCCCCATTTAAATATGCAATGCAGTATAGGGGGAAAGCTCTGGGATCTCAGTCTGTAGTCCAAATTTAAATATGTAATGCAGCCAGTGAGGAAAACAACCAGAATGCGACAGAAACAGTATACAGTGCCACAACAGGCGCAAAAGCAACAAAGACAGGATACAAGGTGCGATGAGCAAATCAATACAACGACTTGAATCACAGGAATGGTAAAAACTCACTCATAAGAAGTAGCCACAGAAAGGAATGCCAAGCACAAGGAGAAGAAGCATAACGAGGGGAAAACAAGGAAAATATAGCAACGACTCTATAAATTCAAGTTCACAACCAAAGAAGCCAAATCATCCCGGCAAGGGAAGAAGCTATAACCAATCTCACCTAGACAATTAGCTTCACAGAATAAACTCAGCTTGAACCATGCTTAGTGATAGGCAACACCAAGGAAAATACCATCAACATGGAATGTTATCTAACTAAACCTAAGTAGCACTTAATGGAAAATCATATAGATCACAATATATGACTCACGGGCATGCTTGACACCAACGTAAAGATATTCCAATTACTGCTAAACAATTATAGGGCAAGTAATACTAATTCTAGTCAATTAGGCAGTTTATGAAGTAAATATAGCATACTAATAAATAAGGTAATATACTCATTCACAGGTAGCATAAGGACCTACGAATCCTAAAAGAGAAATCTATTAGCAAATAAGTCTGAGTACGCACTCGTCACCTCGCATACACGGACCAATCAACAAAGAAGACTCAATCCTAGGGGTAGTTCCCCCACACAAGGTTAGGCAAGATACTAACCTCAAAGACGACCACCAGATACTCAAAAGTGAACTTCTCGGGCAGAAAGACCTCCGGGCGGCTCAAAATCAACTAAAACAACTTCAAAATACACATAACACGTATAAGGAATGATTCTAAATAATAAGTTTCAATCCTTACTAATTTATGAAAATCGACCAAAAAATTGACCCCCAGTCCTGCACCTCGGAACCCGAAATATTTTACAAATTCCGATTACCCATTCCAATACGAGTTCACCCATACTAAATTTATCAAATTCCTATGTCATTTGGTCTTTCAAATCATGAAATTTCCTCTTAGAAGTTTTCTTTCAAAACCCACAATTCCCTCAGCCCAAAACACAAATTAAATGGTATAAACAAGAACTAATTCATGAAATATAATTGATTATAGTGGAAGAACACTTACCCATTCGATTTGTGTTAAAAAACCTCAAATAATCGCCCAAAACTGAGTTCTAGAAGTCAAAATATGTCAAAAATGGTGAAACCCCGATTTTTTGTAACTTATATTCTGCCCAAGCGTGTAATGAATCGCGATCGCAGAATATGGCTTTTGATCGCGAAGAGGAAACGGAAAAACTGACCAAAACGTCTTATGCGATCGCGAGGTGAATACTTCGATCGTGTATAGGGGAATTTGCTGCTGACTCGTTTGCACTATGCGTTTGCGGCTGTGTGAAAGCGAATGCGGAGAAGGGGAAACAATAGACTTCTGCGATTGCGAATGTACCTGTGCGATCGCAGTGATGGAAAATAGGGCGCGTCCAAACAATACTATGCGATCACGGTTGATAGCATGCGATCGCAAAAGAGAAGGAAACAAACCTCCGCGATAGCGAACATGACAATGCGATCGCGTAGAAGGAAATTCTAGGCTGCTCAAGGAGATGCTATGTGATCGCGACTATTCCTCTGCGATCGCATAGAAGGACACCAGAAGGCAGGTTCAGCAGTAGAAAAATAAGGAAATTTGAGCCAGGGCCTATCCGAAACACACTGGGGGTCCCCGGGACCCCGTCCAACCACCCACACAAGTCATATAGCCTAACACGGACTCTCTCGAGGTTTCAAAACACATAAAATAACACTAAAAAAACGAAAACTAAAAATCAAACTTAAGAATTTTCAAATAGCATACAATCATATAATTTGCCTATAATTGCAATGGGTGCCAATTTGGCCAATTGTGAAATAATTTGGTCTTAGTAGGACCCTAAACAATTACTGAAACAAAGAAAATGCTTTTGAAATCATTTGCAATGCCATTTTATAATTATTTACCAGAAATAAAATGCTGGATAAATTAATAAAAATATAGGAAAATTGTTAAAAAATATTAATTGCTATTGATACATGATTTTGAAGCTATATATGCAATTTTAAAATATATTGAGGAAAAATTGGGTATCAACAAATTCTCCAGTCCCTTCGAACTGATTCTGCTTTTTTAGAACTTAAAAGAACTTAAAACTCTTCTCCGAAGGCTTGGAGATGAACCTTCCCAAGGATGCGATCCTACCTGCTATTATTTGAACTTCTTTTTTGCTCGTAAGTATATCAGGTATTTCTTCAATAGCCTTAATTTGAGCAGGATTTACTTCAATAGCTCGATTTGATACAAGGAAACCCAAAAACTTACCCGATTCGACGCTAAAAGGCACAATTTTGTGGATTTAATTTCATGTTATACTTGTGTAAGATTTTGAAGGTAATTGTAAGATGATGGAAATGATCTTCTGCTTGTGTTGATTTCACCAGCATGTCATCCATGTATAATTACATTATTTTCCCCAGATGTTCTTGGAACATCTTGGTCACTAGCCTTTGATATGTGGGTCCAACATTTTTAAGGCCGAAAGGCATGACTTTGTAACAATAAGTCCTCCTCACGTATTGAACCAATTTTCAAGAGTTTCTGTACCTCTTCATCGATTAATTGGTTCTTGAATGGCCCTTGCTTTCTTTTCTTTTGCTTGACAGTCACGAAGGATGGATCTTCATTTAGTTTATGAGTCATCAATTCTGGAGGTATACCTGTCATATCTGAATGGGACCAAGCGAAACAATTTGCGTTAGCTTTTAAATATTCAATTAACTTACCTCTTCTCGTGGGGGTTAGCCTTGTGCCTATATGAACTTTTCACTCAGGCTCCTGCTCGATTAGTAGAACAACTTCGAGATCCTGAATAGTTGTTTTGATATGCTCGTCCTCTTCTGGTTCCTGAATGACATCAGGTTTGGAATCCATGTCCGTATGTTTTGATGTAACCTCTGTGGTGATTTGGTTCACCTTTTCTTTAATATTTTTTTTCGCATCTGTTTGAGTGGTTTCCTCGCCTTTTGATTCTTCTGCTACCTCTTTTTTGTTGGAGTGTACTACTGAATTTATGTTCCTTGAGGTCTGTTGATCGCCTCGAATCTGTTGAATTCCCTATTCGGAAGGGAATTTAATTAACTGATGTAAATTAGATGGTACTACTTCCATGTCATGGATCCATGGTCTCCCCATGATTACGTTGTAAGCCATATCAGTATCAATGACTTGGAATTTTGTATTTTTGATAACTCCTTCCGCATAAGTACTAAGCTTAATTCTCCTTTTGTTATGACTATAGAGTTGTCGAACCCAGATAAGGCGTGTGCTTTTTGAATTACACGATCCTCCATTAGCATCTCTTCCACAACTCACAACCAAATGATATTGACTGAGCTACCTGGATCAATCAACACTTTTTTTACGTTAGTGTCATGTATAAGAAGATATTACCAATGCGTCATTGTGTGGGAGAAATAATTCGTTGGCATCTGCATCGTCAAATGATACATTGTCTGCTCCCACGGTTTCACGAATTCGCTCCCGTGTGTAATTGTGAATTTTGTTGTTCGTTTGCAAACTACACAGTTCACCTCTTCTCCTCCGTGTATCACATTCACTGTTCTCTTTGGAGATGGTGGCTTTGGGGCTCTTGTTTGTTCTTTATATACGCTTATTTACCTTTTTCACTAAACAGTTCTGTTAGATAGCCTTGTTTTAATAACTGTTGTACCTCACCTTGCAATAACCTGCAATCTGACGTTCTGTGTCCATGATCGTTATGGAATTGACACCAGAAGTCTGGATTCCTTCTATTTGGATTCGATCTCATTTCTTTGGGCCATCAAACTTTATCACCCATGTTTCTTAATACTGTAATTAACTCAGAAGTACTTACATTGAAGTTATAGTCTCCAATTCTTGTGTTACCTCTATTTCGTTCATCTCGATCCTTTCTGGATCTTGATGAGGATGAGCTTGTATCTCTATTTGACGGTCTGTATTCTGACCGTGTGTTTTAAAATTCGGAAGGATTTTCTCGTCCCGAAGGTCCCATATATGGATAGTATTTGTTTTTACCAGTTCTCCTTTCTGGTTCGGAGCGTCTAGAACTGATCGTGTCTTCTGCTTTTGATTGAGCAATGATATCTTCTTCTATCCGTAACTTGGTGTTGTACCTGTTATAGACATCGTTCCATGTTGTGGCTGGGAACTCTCTCAAGCTTTCCTTGAGTCTTCTCGTGGCTTTTAAGCTTCTATCATTTAAATTACTTGCAAATGCCATTGCTGCCCAATTGTCAGGCACTCTTGGTAGGAGCATTCTTTCTCGTTGAAACCTGTCTACAAACTCACGGAGCAACTCCGTGTCTCCTTATTTTATTTTGAATATGTCTTCCATTATTTTTTCGACTTTATGTGCACCGGAATGTGCTTTTATAAAAGATCTGCAAGCTCAGCAAAAGAGTCAATAGAATTTTTGGGTAAAAGAGAATACCATGTTAGCGCTCCTTTGGTGAGTGTTTCTCCAAACAACTTGGCCAGTACTGATTCAATTTCTTGTTTAATCAAGTCGTTGCCTTTTACTCCTGTAGTAAAAGCAGTGACATGATCACGTAGATCGGTTGTCCCGTCGTACTTGGGAATATCGGGCATTTTGAATTTCTTCGTAATAGGAAAAAGTGTTGCACTTGGCTTCCAAGGTTGTTGAGAATATCTATCAACGTCAATGCCCTTGATGACAGGTGGTACTCCAGGAATTTGCTCGATTCGATCGTTTTGTTCCTTCATTATCAAACTCGTGAGAATATCATCGTTTTGTTGAGAATATCTATCAACGTCAATGCCCATCGATTATAGCTCGATGGTAATGAAAATTCTTTAATACTGTATATATATAAATTCTCTGCTATCTTGACTGGAAGAAGGAAATACTCAATTGAATATGAAGTCCCGATAAAGAGAATATTGTAACTTACAAAACTAGAAAAATTTACGTAACTTCCGAGACTAGCAAAATATACGTAAATTCCAGAATATGAATTTTTTTTTTATGCCTCGTTATCAAACTCGTGTAGTTATGAGATCATGCAAAATGAAAGCAGGGCTTAGCCTTAACATACCTGGAGTAGGGAAAACTCCGTATAATATTCTTGGCGAAGATTGCACCATAGTCTTAAGCTCTCTTTAAGACCTGCTGCAAGATAGAAAGTGTGATTCTACTATAATTGTCACTCCTTCTGTGCAATCTTAACTTTTACTTTCCCTAGTTTGATGTCTAAATTAGATAAATGGTTGCTGTAATTATCACTTCTCGTTGTGACTCAATTCTCCAATCCCAATTGTCAAATGAAAATCTCTTATCCCTAACCTAACCTATCATGATTTCATTCAAATGAAAACTTATATCACAAATTGTGTTTCTGTGAATTATCTTAAACTTTGCTATGAACCTATATAACACTTTGGTTTCCACATTTTCCAACTTCACATCACTATACAACCTTAAGAACTCATTGGGCTCACCCGCTTCACAAATTCCACGTAAAATCAAATTCCATACAAGTTTCGTTTTGGTAAGTCATAAAACACTTTGAAAGCAACATCTGTAAGACTCATTTGTATATACATATTAACAAGTGCATTAGTCAATATATAAGTTCATACTAAATCCCCATACAAGTACTCTACTGAGAATCTCAAGCCCTTCTTTTTCCTACCCAAAGTATTGTGATAACAACTAGCAATTACTCCTTATTATAGGTGTGGGGCCCCTTTTGTAAGATGACTTGGCCAAATATTTTCTCTAAACGTGACACTTATTTTCATAACATATGAGTCATAATGGTCTAAAGACATTTCTGCCACGTTAGGGTACTTGGTCTTATCCATTCTATGCCTAATTATTTAATTAGCTTAATCAATTAATTATCCACTAATCCATAATTAATTAATTATCCACGTAATTAAGAATTGTCTCAAATTACTTAAAATACTACTCATTTTTAATACATTTTATACATCCTACTATCACGGTCATATGGTACCTTGTATGGTACTAGTCCATAAGTACGAGTATTATAGCTCGGACCGCATTTCCCAAAATGACAAATTTCGACCAACCTCATTTTCTTCAACTCGTTTACCCTCTCACCTTCACGACTTTACTTATCACTTGTTATAAATAGAGTAATCCTTATAATCTCCAAATAATCTTTTTCCTTGGACTAATGTCAATTACCTTACGACAAATTCAATGTACAATACTAAGGGTGCAACATCGTCGTAGTTTAACACTTTAGGACATAATATTGACGTAATATTGTGGGGCGTAACATCATTTCCCCCTTTGGAACATTCGTCCTCGAATGTTGACTGATGCTCTTATCATTCTCAAAACCCGTAGGTCTTGTGAATACCTTAGTACTCGGCTTGCTATCTTGGAGACTGTTCTGTGAATGAGTCTCAAAGGACAGGGCATTCCCCCCTTTAAGCCTCTTTCTCACACCAAGACTTGTAGTCGGAATCCTTCTAATCTCGCAACTGTTGCTACTTTCTATCATGCAGCCTTTACGATTCTAACTTTGTATATGCGCCTGACTCTTCTCTTCCCGCTTTTAGCCCATCTTTGTGCCTCACTTTGTAAACATATACAGAGATTGACAAGATGTCCCTCTGGGCATCTATAGGTATACTTGAAGTTCTTTTTTTTTTTGAACTTACGAATATTACCATATCTTATTTGATAGATCCGCTTATCCATTCGTATGACTTTACTGCATCTAGGTAGGTCATACTATATCAAAACTCTTACTATGATTTATCTTTACTGAGGTCTGTTATCGAACTTCGGGTTACTTTCGTTACTTATCCCATATGTATAAATCTAAGTCCTTTAATTCTTCCTCATCACTTGTTCATCTTAAGAATGACGGCCTAATCTCACCTCATACTTTGTGACTTGTGTTCATCCATTGTTGATTCAACTCAAAATTGATCTATCATCTGCCACTACTAACTTGATCTTTTATGTAACACTGCCGCTAGGGCTCACGTCTCATTGGGAGACATCTGAAGTAATTAGATTGATCAATCTAAGGGTGACACTATACTTCCATAACCTTCCATAACCTTCCATCATCTTCACCTTATGTGGGTATTTAATCACGCATAATTCGTGAAATCCTCTTCAAGTCATTATTCAATCGAAGGCCCAAATGTCATTCTTTGTCCATCACAATTATACTTTCATTCTTCTACCAGGGCAGCATTCCATTTCTTCTAAATGTCATTAGTCTTGGACTCCTTTGAGTTCATTCAGGCTATACTGAACTTTGTATAATTTAGAGAAATCATCAGCTCTTCTTGTTTTCATGGTCTTAATCGTGAGGACTTATCCATTCTTATCACCTTCTCACTCGTCCTTTCTTATCCATATTTCTGACTTCCTAAAACCTTGTCGCTTTACCATACTTTAGTTTGCGACCTACACATATCTATTTATATTACTTACAACCTTTCAATTTGGTTGTATCATAGATTTCCTTATGTTTTTATGGAATATCAAGCGAGACATCACATCCTATCTAACTCTTCTTTATTCTCTTAATCACGATTCTCGATACCTACACCATAGGCTGGAGGATATGCTATTGACGATGTCACTATTATTCCTGGATATTGAATCCTCGCGGTTTTAGCCTTCTATCCGAAGTATGGACTATTCACGATCTTCTGCCATTGAGTATCTTGTATGTTGTTCACATTTACCTTACTTACCTTAAAACCTGGCATCGTATCTTCTATCTCATTCATGAACTCGCTTCCACATAGGTATAACTCACGTCCATAACTTAAAGCTATATTATAATACTTTCACCTCTGGTGCTTACACAATCCGGTTGGAGCTTCGTACTAGCCTCTTACGAGGATGGTACTGTCACGACCCAAAAATCCCACATTCGGGCCATGACTGCGTCTAACGTTGAACCCGCCAGACAAGCCAATGTTTGAACTAAATAAAACTTATTAACAACAAATACGAACAAGATAACCAAGGCTTCGATGGCCCACCATATAAAATTTAACAAAATAACCCAAAATACAACATAGCACTTTTCGAAATAAAACCCATAAACAAATCCCAGAACTGGTATCACATACTCACGGACTATCTAAGAGATTACTACAAACAAAAGGTCTGAAATAAATACATAAGACTGTCTTTGAAATACAAAGTAAGACAGAGCTGAAAGTGGAAAGTAGAAGGTGACGTCAAGGCCCACGAACGTCTGCGGGTCTACCTCGAGTCTCCTGTGTGACTGAATGAGATGCTCCGATCGTCAGTGATCTCCGGGTCCGGCTGCGTAGTCTGCACAACATAAAGAAGTGCAGGTGTAGCATCAGTACAACCGACCCCATGTACTGAGTAAGTGTCGAGCCTAACCTCGGCGAAGTAGTGACGAGGCTAGGACCAACACAACATATGTACCTGTGCAATTTTATATAATAGCAGGAAAAATGGCAACAGAAATAAGCAAGTAAGACAGATACGGGGAGAACATGCTGGGGAGATAGGGTAACAGTATGCTAGCACAGCAGTACAAGGTAATAAATGAAACGTAAAGACAAGGCAGAAATATAGCTTCTCAAACATATAATGAACAGGAAAGGCACGGCATGTCCCCTCGTGCATAACCTCACAGTCACTCGGCCGGAATGTCCCCTCGTGCATATATAATAACACTCGGCACGGAATGTCCCCTTGTGCATAACCTCACAATCACTCGGCACGGAATGTCCCCTCGTGCATATATAATAACGCTCAGTCAACACGGCATGTCCCCTCGTGCGACGAATAATAAAACACAAGGCAACAATCATATGAAAGTCAACAACACGAAGTCTCAAGTGCATGGAAATATTCAATACAATTTTATTGTTCCGGCAAGGAGAAATCATCATTTACAACATCAACAAATGCCCGACAAGGGTCTCAGCTATAACCAACCTCGCATCAGTAATACAATTTCAACAGTGTAAGCCTCAACTGGAACAAATAACTCAATAACTCTCCACGTCATGAAACAACATCAAGTATCACTTTTAATTCATAATTTACTCATAGTGCGGGGAATATTAAGAACATAGCAAATTTCATCACAATTGACTCACGGGCATACTTGACCGCAACGCATAGGCACTCGTCACCACGCCTATACGTTGGACATGAGTTGCACATAGCAAATAAGACTCTATACCTAATCCCTCAAGCTGAGGTTAAGCCAAACACTTACCTCGGCTCCAAAGATTTGCAAGTCAAGCCTCAATCACAGCCTTTCCTTTAGAATCCGACTCCGCAACGGTATTATCTAGACATAATCAACCCAAGTACATCAATAATGGCTCAATAAATCAAACCCATAGCCTAATTAATTATTTCAAAGCATTCTTCCTAAGATTCCAAAATTTGACCCCGGGCCTGCTTGGTCCAAACACGAGGCTCGGACCAAAACCCGATCACACATAAACCCACGAGTTAGAATATATGATTTGTGTTAAGATTAAACCCCAAATGGAGGTTGAAATAATCAAAATTCCAAAAATCCAACTTTACCTAGAATCCTTAATTCCTACTTTAATTTCCATGTTTTTAGGCCTAGAGTTTAGTGATTAATTGAATAAATTAGAAGGGAACGAGGTCAAGAGCACTTACCTATGGAGTTATGGCAGTTGGGGAGCTTGATTTTCGCTTATGGGTGGGTTTGAGGAAGAAGGGGGAAGTGAAAAATGGGAGTGACCCGTAATGGGTCTGTTTTGGACTTAAAGAAAACACCTGGGCAAAATACTCTATGCGTTCGCGTGCACTGAGCCGCGTTCGCACAGGCTTATCTCCCCAGGCCTATGCGTTCGCAAGCCCAGAGTCGCGTTCGCACAGAGTAAAGTGGCTCCCCACCCCAGCTCCCTTAACATGCAGTGCGTTCGCATAGGCTTAAGCTCCCTGGCCTGTGCGTTCGCGTGGAAGTTTGTGCGTTCGCACAGACTAATCCCAGCCCCCTCCCCGGGTGTGATATGCGTCCGCATGGCCATCAACGCGTTCGCATAGTGCAAATTAGACCCTGACCCCAGACCCCACTTTTTACCCTATGTGTTCGCACCCCCTTGAGTGCGTTCGCATAGGGTAATTTACCTGGACACCAGAAATCAGCAATTTACACCAGATTTTCATGTTTTTCACAGCCCGTTAGCTACTCGAAACTCACCCGAGCCCTCGGGGCTCAAAAAAAAAAACACGACTCCCAAAACATCCTACAGACTTGTTCAAGCTTTTAAATCATCAAAATATCATCAAAAACCATGAATCAAACCCCAAAACCAAATTAATCAAACTTAAGAACTTTGAAATTCTAGAATTCACTTCAACGCGCCGAACCGGCCTAAACCACTCGGAATGACTTCAAATTTTGCAGATAAGTTATGAATGACACAACGGAACTATTCCTGGTCTCGGAATTTCATTCGGACCTCGGGAACATAAAATCACCTCTCAAGCCAAATTTCAAATTCTTTAGAAACCCCACAAGTTCATTAACTCCATTGTTTCCTCATTTGGATCCGAAACCAATGAAATCAAGCCCGTTTTACACAAATTCCACAGATAGGACTAATAACATATAACAAACCTGTTCCGGGATCCGGAACTGCAATACGGGCCCGGTGATACGGTTTTCACATAATTATTCCTTTTCAAAAGCCTTTATTATTTTCAGAAAATAATTTTCTTTAAAAATTCATTTCTCGGGCTTGGGACCTCGGAATTCGATTCCGGGCATACGCCCAAGTCCCATATTTTCCTACGGACCCTCCGGGACCGTCACATCACGGGTCCGGATCCGTTTACCAAAAATGTTGACCAAAGTCAACTTTATTCAATTATTCAATTCAAAAATTCCCATTTTTATCAAATTTTAACATGGAAGTTTCCCGGCTACCTGCCCGGGCTGCGCACGCATATCGAGGTGAGATTAACGGAGGCTTTCTAGGCCTCAAAATACAGATTTAGCTGGAATTACTTAGGATGACCTTTTGGGTCATCACATGTACTTTCTAACCGGCTTTTTAGAATATGGTTGTTGTACTATCTCTCTTGCACCTTTGACATTAAGAGTGATTCTGCAATGTTCTCAATCATGATGTCCATAATTTCCTAGTTTCAATAATCAAACTCCTGATTTACTTGGGCGATGTACTTTGTTTAGTTTCCTCTTTCCTCTGATCAATCTTTATGTAGGCTTAAGATATCTCCCGATCTGCGGCTCATGGTGTTAATTATTACTTTATCCCTTCAAGGACGCTATGGAATATCCATGATTCAATCTTCTAACAATTCGATTCTTTGTCAATGACCTAAGCTCAATTCTTTCATTTAACTTAAACGAGAATCTGCTACGGCTATATGATTGTCAACATATATGCTGCATGGATAATACTCTGAACACTTAAGTGCATTCAAAATGTAACCAACTCTGGATCATTAATCGAATAATTCCTTCTGTTTCCTCTCATCTTTCTTTAAAGTAGGTAATTACTTTTCTTGGTCTTTCTGCTTTCTTGTTGCGCGCATACTTAGCTTATCTTAGTGCCCACGCATATTGGAATTCCATAAAACTCATATGATCTTGGTTATCACTTCTGATTTTACTTCTCGTTCATTAGCCACAGTAGGTGCCATTTTCTTTTGGAGTGCTAATAATGTTGTTGTGGGACCATTGTTACACGACCATTTCCTCTTTACGTCGTTGTGCTTAGGTTGAAACTTTCTTCCTTATTTCCTCAGCTAGTTTTTCATTGTATTATTTAGGGAGGATCCTATGACTCTCGTAAATCGGTTAGCTTATTATGGACCTTTTGATATCCTTCCTTGCCTATAATTATTCGTAGTTACTTATCTTCACGCCCTTATGCTTGTACGGTTGCCTCTGAACTAATGTTTTGATTGTTTTCCCAGTGGCACTCTATTTTATTCCCGTAGCATTCATACGGTACCCTTAACTACCTCGACTCCCATCTAAATATTTCCCAAGGGTCCTGATGTCATATCTGTGAGACCGAATTCTCCATGTTGGGGTTCCTTATGTTTATCTTGCATGATTTGTTGATCTGTCTGTAACTTCTTGTCTAGTCATGACTAGGCTCTTCTTGAACCAACTACTAACTACTCGTCGACCCATTCCCACATCCATATTCCGCGTGATCTCTTTTGGGTTATTTTCTTTGTCTAACTTACCTCTTGCACTGGCTCATTATTTATCAATAACCTTCTGGGCAGGAACCCTTACTTCTCTTTTTTGACGTCGTGCTTACATATAGTTTCATAATCATAGCATATTTGTAGGATTCAGATAAGTGCAATCTCATTCCTTTCTCATTTTTATCGCACTCTTCCTTTACCATTCCATAGTTACTAGAACAACTATTATATCTTAATGTCACACCACTCCATATTCCCCCCTTTAGGGGAGTACCAAGATTTAGTTCTATGATGAACTACATACAAATGTTTTACCTTTTAATCTCTTGCGTCTTTTCACATCGTCGATGATCCTTATTCGCCTTGCGATAATCCTTTTATGCCAAGGATAAAACAATTACTTACTTGCGAGGGTGGCACTTAATATAACTAGTACATATAGTCCCTTAAGCTTAATTGTGCTCGCATTACTTGCTTTTAGGGAAGTGTCTTCCTGGTTGACCATTCCCTGAATTTCTCATGAATCTTCTTTTGTTGCCAGTTCTACTATCGTCGGAACGCAATCTGAAATTCTCATGATACTGACTATTGTCAAATCACTTAGTCCCTAATTCATGTCAGCTTATCTTATTCCCCTGCCCATACTGATTTCTATTATTCTGGGATCAAACTTTTTTCTTCTGGTAATCATGTTAGAGTCACAAATTTATTCCTCGAAATGAGGATGTGACGTTATGACCTATACTCTTTTGTTGTCTCAAGGACTGTTACTTCTCGTTTTTCCCTTCACTTGACTATAGACTCATTAATACTATCATTTTTTTAATCTACCGTTGTCATCCATGTACCATATTTTACTTATACTGCTTCATTAACTCTCTTATTATTTTCCTGCGAACATTTCTGTCTATCACCTTATTCAAAAAAATTCGAACAAAACATCCTTTTGCTTTTAGCCTCTCTTGCTCCATCCATTGGCTCCTTGAATTGCCTAACATTCTCTTTCTACCAGGGATGGGAGCCACACTAAGGTAATATTTATCCCTTTTAGGCTTCCAATGTTTATTTTTGTAGGACTCATATCTTGCTGTACTATTTTAGGGTGCACCATCGAGTTGTCTCCGAAGGAGATCCATCGCCATGTTTGTACTATCTTACGGAAATGTCAACTAACTCTACCAATCCATCCACTATTTTTGGTTGTTCTATCCCCAATCGGACCCTAATAACGCGTCCTTCTCTTAAATTATGTATGTTAGCTCCCATGGGGCATAACTGAGATTGGCGTGGCCGATTATACATACATCTGTCACTGTTACAGGTAACTCACAATGCTTATATTTCTCTTCCTGAATGGTAAATAAGGATAATCTTTATAATTAACTGGGTACCTCGGACCTTTCTTCACCTCGCTTCTTTTACTTGTTACAACTCGTCTCTAACTTTTGACTCCGTTATTCCTTTTTATCGTAAGACCAGATAAGTATTCTTTCCTAAAAACTTTTTATCAAGAACCGTACACCTTTTAGTACACGCATGATCTGAAGACCTCTCATTTACTCATCATAAGAAATATGCAAAAATCTATTTCCTCTAACTCAACACTTTAACAACTATATCTCTTATTGATCATCTTTCTGAATGTAGGCATCGTCTTATTACTAATAGAAGTTCCGAATTTGAATTCTTATAAATTAGCTCTACCACACGATCTAGAGTAAGAAGAAAGAGTGACTGTCCTAAATGCCCTGTAGCCTCCTGCTTATAAGTGTGGTGCACGACATACTCATAAACAAGACTCTACTAGAAACGGCTTGTAGACTCCCTATGACAGAACTGCTCTGATACCACTTTTGTCACGAACCGAACCTGGGGGCGAGACTGACACCTGGTGCCTGACCTATACTTGCGTACAACCTTGCAACTAAGGGACTCTGAATATATGATGTCATACTTTGGTTATGGGACACATTGCAAGACAACTGCGAATGCTGACTAAATGTCAATATAAAATTGGGCCAACAAGGCCATCATAATTATTACAGCTGACAAACCAACTAAATGTACAAACAAGGCCTACAATCCCAACATACTACACTAACTGACAGGATATGTCTACAAGCCTCTACTGATGAATATGATATGGTCGGAACAGCTCCCCGACCTACTCATAACATATTTACATATATATACAAGATGTACATAAGGTTCTAGACCCGACAACTCCGAAAGGAATGGAGCTTACCAATCAAGCTGAACTCGGGCAACACTTAATGAGGAGGTCTACCCGTCTATATGTCTGAACCTGCACGCATGAAATGCAGCGCCCCCAAAAAATGGATGTCAGTACGAAATAATGTACTGAGTATGTAAGGCAATATACTGAAAGCTGAAACTGAATCAAGAATACAATAACTACAAGTAACTGGAAGTCAAAGATAATCTAAAGATATGCTTACCCGCTGATACTAACTCAACTCTCTCAATATAGTAAGTAAAATAGTTGTCCGGCCTTATAAGGCTCGGTATGTATATATATATAACTATATAACTGCTCTGCCGTAGTAGGCTCGCTCATAGGCGCTCGGCCACAGTAGGCTCGGTATATAACTTACCATCTGATAAGAGGTTGCCCAATAGGGGCCTGCCCATCGCTTATAGCTCGATGGTAATGAAAATACTTTAATATTGTATATATAAACTCTCTGCTATCTTGACTGGAAGAAGGAAATACTCAATTGGATATGAAGTCCCGATAAAGAGAATATTGTAACTTACAAAACTAGGAAACTTTACGTGACTTGCGAGACTAGCAAAATATACGTAAATTCCAGAATATGAATTTTTCTTTATGCCTCGTTATCAAACTCGTGTAGTTACGAGATCATGCAAAATGAAAGAAGGGCTTAGCCTTAACATACCTGGAGTAGGGAAAACTCCATATAATATTCTTGGCGAAGATTGCACCGTACTCATAAGCTATCTTTAAGAGCTGCTGCAAGATGGAAAGTGTGATTCTACTTTAATTGTCACTCCTTCTGTGCAATCTTAACTTTTTCTTTCCCTAGTTTGACATCTAAATTAGATAAATGGTTGTTGTAATTATCACTTCTCGTTGTGACTCAATTCTCCAATCCCAGTTGTCAAATGAAATTCTCTTATCCCTAACCTAACCTATCATGATTCCATTTAAATGAAAACTTATATCACAAATTGTGTTTCTTGAATTATCTTAAACTTTGCTATGAACCTATATAACACTTTGGTTTCCATATTTTTAAACTTCACATCACTATACAACCTTAAGAACTCATTGGGCTCACCCGTTTCACAAATTCCACGTAAAATCAAATTCCATACAAGTAAGTTTCGTTTTGGTAAGTCATAAAACACTTTGAAAGCAACATCTGTAAGACCCATTTGTATATACATATTAACAAGTGCACTAGTCAATATATAAGTTCATACTAAATCCCAATAGAACTACTCTACTGAGAATCTCAAGCCCTTCCTTTCCCTACCCAAAGGATTGTGATAACAACTAGCAATTACTCTTTATTATAGGTGTGGGCCCCTTTTGTAAGATGACTTGGCCAAATATTTTCTCTAAACATGACACTTATTTTCATAACATATGAGTCATAATGGTCTAAAGACCTTGTTGC
This sequence comes from Nicotiana undulata, assembly GCA_005239495.1. Lineage (NCBI taxonomy): Eukaryota > Viridiplantae > Streptophyta > Magnoliopsida > Solanales > Solanaceae > Nicotiana > Nicotiana undulata. Next base: position 44,116 of record ML277449.1, read on the forward strand.
CACGTTAGGGTACTTGGTCTTATCCATTATATGCCTAATTATTTAATTAGCTTAATCAATTAATTATCCACTAATCTATAATTAATCAATTATCCACGTAATTAAGAATTGTCTCAAATTACTTAAAATACTACTCATTTTTAATACATTTTATACATCCTACTATCACGGTCATATGGTACCTTGTATGGTACTAGTCCATAAGTACGAGTATTATAGCTCGGACCGCATTTCCCAAAATGACAAATTTCGACAACCTCATTTTCTTCAACTCGTTTACCCTCTCACCTACACGACTTTACTTATCACTTGTTATAAATAGCGTAATCCTTATAATCTACAAATAATCTTTTTCCTTGGACTAATGTCAATTACCTTACGACAAATTCAACGTACAATACTAAGGGTGCAACATCGTCGTAATTTAACACTTTAGGACATAATATTGACGTAATATTGCGGGGCGTAACATTTCATTTGTCTTCTTAGTTTTTGTCTTGTAAGTCAAAGTTTTCCTGGCCCATTTTCGTCAATGTATCAAGACGGTCATTCAAATAAGCCCAACTCACATCGACAGTTGCCTTATCCTCGAGAGCTTCGTAGTCCTTCTCCCATTGATCAACGTCCGCTCTCAGTTCATCTCTTTCAACCACTGCGGCATCATAAGAAGCTTGTGAAGGTGCAAGGGATCTCTCCAGAAGTTGAACCATGTTAGAGGATTCACGGAGGTCTTCTTGAGTTTGAGTAAACGATTGCACAAGTTCACCAGCATAAGCCTCCTTCTGGTTCAGAAAAGCCATCAAGCTTCTTATTTCTTCAGAAGCACGGGAAAGATGTTCTACAAATGAGGATACAAGGATGTTCTTATCTATTCCTGCTTGATTCGACAAAGCCTTCTCAATGGCTAATTCTGCTGCTATGACTCTAACATGCTGCTCTAAGGTACACTTTTCCTCCTCTACTGCTTCCATATCAAGTTGAAGGCTCTCAAATTGCTCCTTCCAGTTATCAGCCTCGGTATGATAGTCATTCATTAACTGCTTCGTATGGACGACCCTTTTCATCAACTATGTACCAATGAGATTGATCTACACAAAAAAGGGAAGTTAGATACGGTAAAGGTTAATTTAAAGAAGGAATAACATGAAGGATACCTTTAAGGATGAGTGTACAATCTTATTCATCCACATCAGGGAGCTATGGCTTTCTAATTTAGACTTCTCAACCGGGCCTATCAGAGGCTTCAACCACACATCCATCTGGCCTGATTTCTTTAAGAGGCTACCTTCCGAAGGAACCTCAATCATAATTTGCTTCATCTCCCAATTACTAGAAGACCCTACTTCGAAAATAGAGGGCACGGGAGTAGGGGTAGATGAAGGAGCCACGAGTGGAACAGGCAGAGGAGCAGGAACAACAACAGGCACGACATACTGAAGTTCCACTGGACCAGATGGAGGAAAAATGGCAAGAGGCGCCTCCTCTGAAATTGAGCCAAAACCTTGATGGAACAACTGCTCAACTGAATCATTGAATGCGGAAGGAGTTTCTTCTTCAGAGTGTACATGGGAAGAATGCTCAGAATCAGGCACGGAAGATGGACTAATAAGAGGAGCAGACTCATCATCAGACATTACTCTTCTCCTTGTTCGTGGCCTTCGAACCAACAAGCCCTCTTCTTGTTCCTCCTCATCTTCTAAAGTCTGAGTCCTATCCGCTTTCCTTTTTGACGAAGAAGAATTCAAAATGATTTCTTGAGCCTTGGCAAAAGAAAGCTTCGAAGCAGTTATGGCAGCAGTGACACCACGAGCAGGAAACCCTAACAAATAAAAGAGATTAGAGATGTTCAAAAAAGGAGAGAAAAAGGAAATTAAAAAAAACCTACCATGGGGTTTAACTTTCCAACCAAACCTCGCCGAGAGGTATTTCCAACAATGTTCTTCTATTGGAGCAATCAACAACAATTTTTCTACCCAGCCACGGAAACCGGAGATATCCTCCACGGTTCCCATGGTTGCTGAAAAAAGACGAAAACAGTCACGACAAACAACATATATTAAGGAAAAGGAAGAAAGTGAGTAAACTAAACTTACGTAAAAAGTTCCACTTCTCAGGGAAGGGGAGATTTTCTTCACCTACTAATCCTTTTGTAGGGGTAGCAACAAACCTAGCATACCAACCTTTATCTTTATCATCATCGGGGATGACTAGAACTCTCTTACTTCTAGCCACAAGAGTAAAAATTCCTTGGCTGAACAACTTAGGAGAGTAGAGATGAATAAGATGATAAAAAATAAAGGGAACTGAAGCCAAGTTGGCCAAATATCTGAGGCATGCTACTGCCCTCTGGATGATAGGACTGATTTGGGTTCTTGGTTTGAAGAAGACATATTTGCATGAAAGAAGAACTTGCAAGCAGTGAAGAAATTTAGAAGTTTTTCATAGAAGCAAAGGCAAAATGGGGTATTTATACACAAAGGCAACCGTCAAAAAATCGAAAAAAACACTAATGTAAAAACCATTATTAAAACTGTCACTTCGTGACTGATGCACCCGCAAAAAGCCCTAAAAGGTGTTGTGGAATTGCGGAACCAATCCGGAACCACCACGTGGAACATGCGTTAAATGGAAGTGACGAGAGACGCGTACGTTCAGAGACAGATGGTATAGTACGAGTGAAACGAAGGCAAGAAATTTCTGCCATAAATAAGTATCCACTTACCAAATATTTAATTGATAAATAAATGGTAAGTGGGGGGACTATATGTATTGGTAAAAAATAGACTTTATACGTGTAATATCTTCGATGACAAAGCAACCTACGTGGAACAATGGAAACATGACAGCTGGATTAGAATTTAGAAAGAGGTACGGAGTAATACACCCATGAGACAATTAGAAGCCGAAGCTCTAGTCTAATTGAGGAGTTGAAGAGACACGGTCATAAGGGACCAAGTCAGATTAAGGGCAGATTCAAAGATCTTCAATCAATGAGCCAAACGTTACAGAATCTTGACACAACAGTTACGATTACCTATTGTAACGTTACATTAATGGTATAAATAATCATTAATGCTCAATCATTAAGAAAAGTAGGCGTTATATTAAGAAATTCCATGTAAAAGGGAGTAAAATCTCACTTGTATGGACACGTTTGAACCACGACTGAAATATATTTACCTTTTTATGCTTTTATTATTTTTTCTATTTTACAAGTCTAATTTCTATTATTATTCTTAGTTAATTCTCTTGGTTATCAAAAGCCCGAGTACTTTTTAAAATAGTCTTGATTAAAAATCTGCTTCTTTGGTTAAACAGTAGTGTTAAGATATGGAATATGATGGAAAACGAATTTGGAAACCTTTCAAAGTTGATAAACTTTTTCTTAAAGAAGGTTTTAGGGACGTCTTAAAGTCAAAAAACAATTAGAAAAAAGAACACAAAATAAAAGAAATCAGGATGAAATAAAAAGAAAAAAAAATATTTCATAAAGGAAAACAGATATTGTAGATGCACCAGCACGACGACATAAGTAACGAAAGGGGATAAATAGTGTTTTCTGGTAAAGGGACCCACCTTGAGGTAAGAATAAGAGGATTAGACGTTAGTTGTTTTCTATAGACAGTTTGCCACGTTAGCTACACATGCTTTTGATTTTTCCTCTGTCCTACACGGTGGTTGACCGTTCAACTGCACGGCTTCTTCCGGTGTCAAAAACTATGTTAAATTATCTGAGTTTCAACTGCTGCCGACAAAATGTGCGTTTAACATATTTTTTTCTTTGGTATTAAGTGCTATTGCAGTTCGGTAAACTATAGGGATAATAAATAAATACTCTCTCAATTTATTTATTAACAATGACACTTAATTCTTTTTAAAGATCTTTTAACTTCCTATATTTGTTCAAAATCGAATTATAATCTCTCCTTGAGGTGCCTTCGGTATAGAGAGCATATTCACTCTCTTTAGAACGGATAAAAAGACTGGTGCTGCAACCCAACCTAGGTTGTTTGAGTTTAGAAGCCCCAGTTTAAAATCGGTTTACAAAAGCCTAGCCCAACCGAACCCCTGGTGGACCACCAGCCAGCTTGTGGATCGGAATTTTATTCAATTTTTGAAGGGAGAACTACAGAAATAAGCCAAAAATAGATACACACTTACCAACATTAACCTCTAAGTAATACTATCAAAACTAACAATAAACAATTACCCATAATATATAAATCAAAAATATATAGGCAAAATAAGATTTATTTTCAATGAGTATGGTTGGAATTCATTGAAAATACATATATAAGGTGCGGGTAATATAAAAAATTGAAAACAATTGGAGGTTATTTGGTCCAATTTAGAACAAATTTAATTTTGAAAACTCGAATTCTCAAACTCGAGTTTAAGCAAGTTTCAATGGCTCTCAACGAAGTTTTAGTTCATTATAATTCAAAGTAGCTGTAACTAAAACAATTATTGTTACTCAGAATGGCTCGTTCTCTCTCGGTGCATGTTAACTAACATACGCCAGCCATGGGCAAGAGAGCTCGTGTACCATCTCAGAAGGCACTAATAGCACAGGCATCTTCATCGCAATCACAAGGAGGGCAAAAGGCACTAAATGCAACAAGTAACTCAGTAAATAGAACCCTAAGTGAGCAAAATTCGGATGAATCAGTAACAAAATCATCTGAAAATGGGAAAACACAGCAATTGTAGGCTCAACATCTATGGGATGAAGTGGTACAAGACTCTAAAGGTGGTGATAAAATCAATCCTTCGAGTCATGGGAAGAAATCATGGGCGGATAAAGTGGAAGAAAAAGAAGCAACAGGGAAGAAGGATTCAATTTGGGATAACTTTGATATCTCAAAACTTTCAAATGTCGACTTCAAATTAGGTTATGTTCCTCCAGCTAAGCAAGGTGAGAATTCAATTGTTGAAATTGAGATGGAAGACATTACATCTGAAATAGAATTTTTGAGGAATTCAGTTGTATGATATGTTCTAGATGCACATCCTCCCTTTGCAATTATTTAGGGTATGTGCAGAGATTGTGGGGGAAACATGGGATTAACAATATTATCATGATTAAAAATGGGATTCTCTTAGTAAAAGTTGATAATGCCATGGGGAAAGATGAGGCAATACAGGGATGAATATACCATTTCGACAATAAGCCCTTCATAGTTAAGGTTTGGAACCCTGACATGGAATTTACACACAGCTCCTATTTGGGTTAAATTCCCAGGATTACAATTCAAGTATTGGAGCCTTAAAGGTTTGAGCAAAATAGGCAGCCTTGTAGGTAAGCCATTAATGGTTGATCGAAATAATGAAATGAAGGTTGTCCTAAGCTTTTCTAGAATGTTAGTGGAAGTCGATATGAAAGGAAATTTACCAGATATTGTGTTGTTTAGGAATTAAAACGGAAATGTGATAGAGCAAAAAGTAGCTTACGACTGGAAGCCAAAATTATGCAACTATTGAAAAAAAATATGGACATGTAGAGGAAGTAATTAAGAAGAAGAATGATCCTAAGCATATTCACAAGGAACAAGAAAAACCATCAGTTCATTAACAAGAAGATCAGGAAAGTAACAATAGTAATGAGAGACAAGTTATTGAACAAGAACAGGGTAGTCAACATGAACCACAAGCAAAAACTGGACGGGTTACTCCAAAGAAGACAAGGAAAAGTCAGAACACAAAAGAGCATCAGGTTGTCAAAAGGAACTCTTTTCAAGCGCTACATCAAGCAGGAACAAGTGAGCCAACAACACATATTGTAGAGGGTACTAGCAAAACTCAAGCAGATGTTGTAAGGAGTGTGGGAGGGAAATCCATTCAACACTCTGGGAATAGATAATATCCTTGTATGGAATGTAAAGGGGCTGAATGGCCCTAATAAGCAGAAAGAGGTTGAACTCTTCCGCAGTGAAGAAAAGGCATGCTTAATTGGTTTGTTAGAAACAAAAATAAAGAAGGAGAAAATGGAGCAAGTAGCAAGTAAAATGTTTAGTGGGTGGCAATATACTACCAACTTAAATACACATTTCAATGAAAGGATTTGGATCAAGGCGTTGCAACCTCTCTTGCTACGGAATTTTGAGGATCCTCCTCAAAATTCTGCCCCAGTTTGATAGGTTGATGTTTCTGACTGTTGCTCGTGCGGCGATCGGCTGAACTTACTTCGGAATTTTGAGGGTCCTCCTAAAAATTCCGCCTCAGTTTCCAGTTGCGGGGAAAGTGAAATTTTTATTGAATTGTGACCGAACCCATAAGGTTGACTACGTATCCCCTATTAAACGGGAATCAGGTCAGGCGTAGTTCAATTTACATCATATAAGGAAAGCATAAAGATTACGCATAGTAGTGTTTGACTGCGTCTGAATTTATTGGCTGTTGCTAGACTTCTCCATCCATTTCTGCAAGTATGAGGGCTCCACCTGTCAGCACTCGGTGAACCATGAATGGACCTTGCCAGTTGGGGGAGAACTTCCCCTTGGCTTCATCTTGATGTGGAAAGATTTTCTTTAACACCAACTGCCCTGGTGTGAACTGTCTTGGCTTGACTCTTTTGTTGAAGGCTCTGGACATTTTATTCTGGTAGATTTGACAGTGACATACCGCATTTATTCTCTTTCCCTCTATGAGGGCTAGTTGTTCATAACGGCTTTTCACCCACTCTGCATTGCTGAGCTCAACTTCTTGTATGATCCTTAGGGAAGGAATTTTGACTTCGGCAGGAATGACAACCTCTGTGCCATAAACCAACATATAAGGGGTCGCCCTAGTTGATGTGCGGACTGTGGTGCGATATCCAGTAAGGAAAATGATAACTTCTCGTGCCACTGCTTATGCTTCTTTATCATCTTCCTTAATATTTTCTTGATGTTTTTGTTGGCGGCCTTTATATCTCCATTCATCTGAGGTTAGTAGGCTGTGGAATTCTTGTGTTCGATTCTAAAAGTCTCGCACATGGCTTTCATCAAGTCACTGTTAAGATTGGAACCATTGTCGGTGATGATTGACTCCGGAATTCTGTACCAACAAACAATGCAGTCGCGGACAAGGTCGACCATGACTTTCTTAGTTACCGCTTTGTAGGATGCTGCTTTGACCCATTTGGTGAAATAATCGATGGCTACTAGAATGAAATTGTGTCCGTTGGAGGCGGCAGGCTCGATTGGTCCAATAACGTCCATGCCCCAGGCGGCGAACGGCCATGGTGAGCTTGTTTCATTGAGCTCATTTGGAGGTACCTTTATCATGTCTGCATATATCTGACAGCAGTGGCATTTTTGGACATACTAGATGCAGTCCGTTTCAATGGTCATCCAAAAATAACCAGCCTGAAGTATCTTCTTTGCTAAAACAAAACCATTCATATGTGGACCGCAAGTCCCAGCATGAATTTCCTCTAGTAGCTTTGATGCTTCCTTTGCGTTGACACATCTTAATAGTCCCAAATCAGGAGTCCTCCTATACAGGATTCCTCCGCTGTGAAAGAAGTTGTTGGACAATCTCTGAAGTGTGCATTTCTGCGTATGATTTGCAAGCTCTAGGTACTCTCATTTCGCCAAATATTCCTTGATGTCATGAAACCAAGGCTTTCCGTATGCTTCTTCTTTGACATGGGCACAATAAGTTGGTTAGTTATGGATCTTCACTAGAATGGGATCAATGAAATTCTTATCTGGATGCTGAATCATAGAAGGCATGGTGGCCAAAGCGTCAGCGAACTTGTTCTTGACTCTAGGGACGTGCCGAAATTCTGTCTTTGTAAACCTCTTTCTCAATTACTGCACGTGGTGCAGGTACGGTAGTATCTTGGAATTCTTAGTAGCCCACTCTCCTTGTACCTGATGTATGAGCAAGTATGAGTCACCAATCACTAACAACTCTTGGACGTTCATATCAATGGCCATGTGGAGCCCTAAGATGCAGGCTTCATATTCGGCCATATTGTTGGTGCAAGGGAATCTAAGTTTAGTAGATACCGGATAATGTTGACCAGTTTCTGATATCAGGACAACTCCGATGCCGACTCCCTTGAGATTCGCTGCTCCATCGAAGAACATTCTCCAACCGTCATAGGATTCTGCAATATCTTCTCCTATGAATGATAGCTCTTCATCGGGAAAATATGTTTTCAGGGGTTCGTATTCTCCATCCACAGGGTTCTCAGCAAAATGGTCTGCCAACGCTTGTCCTTTAACTACTTTCTGAGTCACATAGACAATGTCGAACTCCCTTAGCAGTATTTGCCATTTGGTCAGCTTGCCAGGGGGCATGGGCTTCTAAAAGATGTATTTTAAGGGATCCATCCTTGATATAAGATCTTTGGTTGTCACAACCCGAAATCCCACCTTCAGGCTGTGACTGCATCTAACGTTGAACCCGCTAGACCAACCAACGTGTAACACAATACTAACATAATAATGCGGAATTTAAAAAAATTAACTAAACAATTTATAATATTTAATAACAAAAGTAGATAGATTTGAACTAAATGTAAATAACATAATACAATACGTCGCATAAATCCAAAAACCCGGAGTCACAAACTCACGAACTATCTATAAGAATGCTAAATACAAAGTCTGAAGAAAATAATACATGAATTGTCTCAGAAACTAGGAGATAATCAAGAGAGGATAGAAAAAATAGGGATTGAGGAGACGCCAAGGCCCACGAACGTCTGCGGGTCTACCTTGCAATCTCCGAGGTGGACCGAAGGATACACCCTCTAGCGGTGTCCACTGGGTCCGGCTGCGGGATCTGCACAACATAAAGAAGTGCAGATGTAGCATCAGTACAACCGACCCCATGTACTGAGTAAGTGCCGAGCCTAACCTCGGCGAAGTAGTGGCGAGGCTAGACACGACAACGATAACCTACATGTACAGTTCTACCAGAAATATAGCAAGGAAGTAACAGATATTTAACAGATAAACAAGTAATACGGGGACAAGCAAGGGGGCAACAGGTAAGAAGCAAAATAAGATGTCGAACACAGCAAATAAATAGATAAATGAATGGCACAACATCACCCTTCGTGCTTTTACTCTCGTCCTCACGATGCAACAAGTAAATATATGAAATGATTGCAATAATAAATAAAATGAATGTCACGGTATCACCCTTCATGCTTTACTCTCTTCCTCACAGTACAATAATGAATAAATGAAATGAATGTCACGGCATCACCCTTCGTTCTTTTACTCTCTTCCTCACATTGCAATAATAAATAAATGAATGATATGAATGAATGGCACGGCATCACCCTTCGTGCTTTACTCTATTCCTCACATTGAAATAATAAATAAAAGAATAATATGAATGAATGGCACGGCATCACCCTTCGTTCTTTACTCTCTTCCTCACATTGCAATAATAAAAAAATGAATAATATGAATGAATGGCACGGCATCACCCTTCGTGCTTTACTCTCTTCCTCTCATTGCAATAACAAATAAATGAATAATATGAATGAATGGCACGACATCACTCTTCGTGCTTTACTCCCTTCCTCACATTGCAATAATAAATAAATGAATAATATGAATGAATGGCACGACATCGCCCTTCGTGCTTTACTCTCTTCCTCACATTGCAATAATAAATAAATGAATGATATGAATGAACGACACGACATTGTCACGACCCAGAATCCCAAACCAAGTCGTGATGGCGCCCAACAACGGGGTTACTTATTCTTAATGGTAACCTTATTCAGCTGGCGGTAGTCAATGCACATCCGCATAGACCCATCCTTCTTCTTCACAAATAAGACTAGAGCACCCCATGGAGACACACTCGGCCTGATAAACTCTTTCGACAACAACTCCTCAAGCTGCTCCTTCAACTCCTTCAGCTCCTTAGGAGCCATACGATAGAGGGGGATGGAAATAGGCTAAGTATCTGGAGCCAAATTAATACAGAAGTCAATATCTCGATATGGGGGCATGCCTGGAAGATCCGAAGGAAACACATCCGGGAACTCTCGAACAAAAGGCACTGAATCAATGGTATGAGACTCGGTGGTGGTGTCCCGTACATAAGCAAGGTAGTCCAAACAACCCTTCTCGACCATATGCCGAGCTTTTATGAAAGAAATAACCCGGCTGGAGGCACTAACTGAAGAACCTCTCCATTCTTGTTTAGGCGACTCAGGCATGGCTAAAGTGACTATCTTGGCATGGCAATCTAACACAGCATGATAAGGAGATAGCCAATCCATGCCTAGGATAACCTCAAAATCAATCATATCCAGCAATAAAAGGTCTGCTCTGGTATCAAGACCACAGAAAGTGACCACACAAGACCGGTAGACCCGGTCTACCACCACAGAATCGCCCACAGGAGTGGACACATATATAGGAGAACACAAGGACTCATGAGGGACATCCAGAAAACGAGCAAATAGTACAAATACATATGAATACGTGGATCCTGGATCAAATAGTACCGAAGCTTCCCTACCACATACGGAGATAATACCTGTGATCACGGCGTCTGAGGCCACTGCATCTGATCTGGCCGGAATGGCATAAAATCTGGCTGAGGTTTCTGAAGACTGAACTCCCCCAGAGTAAACCGAAACTAACTGACCTCCTCCTGACTGGCCTCCCCCTCTTGGACGACCCCTGCCGACCTGTCCCCCACCTCGGGTCGGCTAGACTGCTGGTGCTGAACTCCTAGGTTGATAACTCTGCTGCACTGCCTTGCCCCGATACCTTGGAAAAAACCTCCACATATGACCTGGCTCCCCACACTCGTAAAACCTCCTGGTGCTACAGCACGCTGCCCAAAAGAGGAAGAACCCTGAATAGCTGGAGGGCGATGTGAACCCTCTGGTAAGGCACTGAAATAGGAGCTAGAGGACCTCTGAAGACTGGAATAGCTGCTGGGTGCACCCTGGGTGGCTGGGGGATGATAAGAATGCTCTGGCATAGCGCTGAGCTGAGGCCTCGCTGCAATACCCCTGGGAGGTAGTGGAGGTGCTAAATATGAAGGGCTACTGAACTGGCCGCCTCCGAACTGACCTCTACCCCTTGCTGGAGCACCCCTAAAGTCACCTGTGAACCTGGCCCTCTTGTCCTACTGACCTGGCTGACCCTGCTCCCTTCTCCTCATACGGTAACCCTCAATCCGTCGAGCTATCTCGACTACAAGCTGATATGGGGTACCCATCTCTACCTCTCTAGCCATAGAGGCCCTAATACCTGGATGCAAGCCTGCCACAAACCGCCGCACCCTCTCGGCATCAGTAGGCAATATCATAAGGGCATGGCGAGACAACTCTGAAAATCTAGCCTCATAATCAGTCACTGACATCTGCCCTTGCTCTAGTTGCTCAAACTGACCACGTAGCTCCTCCCTCTCGGAAGGTGGAATGTATCTGTCTAGAAATAACTGAGCGAACTGGTCCCAAGTGACAAGAGGAGAATTTGCTGGCCTGCTGAGAATATAAGACTGCCACCACAGGCGAGCTCTGCTCTCTAACTGAAATGTGGTGAAATCCACTCCATGGGACTCCAAAATCCTCATGTTGTGCAGTCTGTCCCTGCACCTATCAATAAACTCCTGAGCATCCTCTCCCCGCTCACCCCCGAAGATTGGAGGGCAAAGTCGGGTCCTTTTATCCAACATCTTCTGCTGGTCACCCTCTGCAACTGGCCTGGGTTCTAGGGATGCTACTACGGGCTGACCCCTCCCACGGGCGGTGTACCCGAGGTATGACGTGCTGCTGCTGCCTGACCTATGGCCTGAGCGGTTGGGGTCTGGACTCCCCCTCCTGCCTGAGAAGTGGCAGGGTCGGCTGGAAATAAACCAGCCTGAGACATAGTGTCCATGAATCTCAGCATACGGCCCATGACCTCCTAGAAGCCTGGCCCCGTCATGAGATCCACTGGAGCAGGTGCTATTGGAGGCACCTCATCCTGCTCCTCTATAATAGGGTCCTCTGGTTGTGCCCCTGGCGTAGCTCTGGGACGTCCTCGACCCCTTGCTCGAGTAGGTGCTCTACCCCTGCCCCTACCCCGACCTTGGGAAGCCGGGGCAGCGGCCTCTCCCGGACAAGGAACATGGGATGCACGCGTCCTCACCATCTGCGAGAGAATGGAAGAATAATTTGAGTACATCATAGATTGCACGATAGGATATGAATAAGGGAAAGTTTCCTAGCACCCCATAGCCTCCTGAAGATAAGTACAGACATCTCTGTACTGATCCGCAAGACTCTACTGGGCCTGCCCATGACTCGTGAGACTTACGTGAACCTAGTGCTCTGATACCACGTTGTCACGACCCAGAATCCCAATCCGAGTCGTGATGGCGCCCAACGACGGGGTTAGGCAAGCCAACAATAATTACACCAAGTGATACCTTCCCCATCTAGTTAAACAGTAAAAGATTCCCAATTTATAACAACAAACATGATACTATCCTTGAGCGGAAATGAAATCCTAGTAGATACAAGCTGAAATAAAATGCACACATAGATATACATCCCAAAACCCCAAAATATAAATATATACTACGAGTGTGTGCCAGGAACTAGTGTCATGGGAAACTACTGAATATACAATGACTACAATATATACCGAGTCTCCGTCTGAATGAAATGAGTGGAGAATTGTAACAAAAGAGCTCCAGGGTGCTGCTAGGAAGTCGCCGAGAAAGCAGCTCACCGAGAAGTATGACCACGGTATCAATATCTAGCGCCGCCCTGACAGTCAGACGCGCCAGCCTCCGGACCTGTACAATCAAGTACAGAAAAGAAAAGAAAGTGCAGCATGAGTACATATTAAATAAATATGTACCCAGTGAGTATCCCGCCTAAACTCGAAGAAGTAGTGACGAGAGGTCGACTCGATACTCACTAGGGTCCAGCAGTAGTAACATGTGATAAAATATGATGAAATACAGTAGGCATGTCAGGGAAATAAGCAGCAAGTACATATACTAAAAGCAGGAAAATCCAAACAGCTACTGGACTTAAACAATAAAGCACTTTCAAGAGTAAGACCACCGAATGAAACAAAAATCACAAATTCTTTGAATCCGCCGTGGCGTACGGTCCGCTCCCTTATATTTCACAATTACATTTTGAATCCGCCGTGGCGTACGGCCCGCTCCCTTATATTTCACAATTTCATTTCAAATCCGCCGTGGCGTACGGCCCGCTCCCTTATATTTCACAATTTCATTTCAAATCCGCCGTGGCGTACGGCCCGCTCCCTTATATTTCACAATTTCATTTCAAATCCGCCGTGGCGTACGACCCGCTCCCTTATATTTCACAATTACATTTCAAATCCGCTGTGGCGTACGTCCTGCTCTCTTATATTTCACAATTTCATTTCAATGGACCTCAGAAGAACAACATGATGCAAAAAGATAATTTCATAGGAAATATAGCATTACAATAAATCATAAGAGCATTTCAACGAAAAAAAAGAAACATATTTAAGGCATTGCAAGAAAACGTACAAGGCATGATGTGGGCCTAACTACCCGGACATAACAGTAATAGCTGCTACGTACGGACTCTCGCCACTTGGTGCGTACGTAGCCCCCAAACAAGTTACACATAGCATATATATCACCTATGGGGACAATTCCCTCTTACAAGGTTAGAAAGGAGACTCACCTCGTGTCGAATCTACCCCTCGGACCACAATTGCGCCCGAAACTCCGAATTCTATACCCGAGGACTTGCAACTAGTCAAAAGATATATAATAACATCAATGCATGTACAATGTGATAACTCATCTTAGTTATTCAATAAAATCGCTATTCTTGAAGAATTCTCAATTTCCAACCCCGGCCTCTCATGGCCAAATTCCGGAAATTTTCGAAGGAATGAACTACCCGAAGCCTAAGGATCGTAATTACATAATTTATTTAGGAATTTTTGGCTAAAAATGAAGTTTCACTATTTTCCCAAAACCCCACATTTTTCTATCAATTCCTATGAATTTTAAGATAATTGGAAGAGGATTTTATTTGAATTTGATGTTAAAAGTCATGAAAAACGGACTAGGAATCACTTACCTTGATGAGTTTGAACTTGGGCAGTCCTTTCCCTAGCTTGGAGGAGATCTAATGGAGGTTGGGTATTGAATAATGAAGAAGAATCCCGTAATTGGACATTTAAGTACTGCCCAGGAAAACCTTCATTGCGATCGCGACACAGAGCCTGCGATCGCGAAGGCCAACTGGCCAGACCTCTGCGATCGCAGAAGAGGTCCTGCGATCGCGAAGAACAATTGGCAAGACCTCTGCGGTCGCGTCAGTGGTCCTACGATCGCGTAGAACAAACTCACCCGGCCCAGATGCTACTCAATGCGATCGCAAGAAACGGGCTGCGATCGTGAAGGTGTGGAACCCAGACCTCTGCGATCGCAAAGGGGAAGCTGTGATCGCATAGAGCAGTCGACAGCCCCGCAAAATCCTTCTCCGCGATCGCAACCCACCTTCTGCGATCGCAGAGAAGGAAACCAGACATCAAATTTTCTGGTTTTCTAACTTAGCTCCCGGGGGTCCAAAACACACCCGAGCCCCTCGGGACCCTGTCCAAAAGTACCGGCAAGTCTGTATTCATGATACGAACTCGCTCGAACTCTCGGAACATGAAAAACAACAACAGAACTCGAAATCAAACCCCAAAACCAAATTAATCAAACTTAAGAACTTTGAAATTCTAGAATTCACTTCAACGCGCCGAACCGGCCTAAAATACTCGGAATGACTTCAAAATTTTCAGACAAGTTATAAATGACACAACGGAACTATTCCCGGTCTCAGAATTTCAATCGGACCTCGGGAACATAAAATCACATTCCAACCCAAACTTCAAATTCTATGAGATTTCTCAAAACTTCATTAACTCCAATTTTCCTCATTTTATCCGAAACCAATCAAATCAAGTTTGTTTTACACCAAATTTCACATATAACTTATATAACACATATTGAACCTGTTCCGGGCTCCGAAATCATAATACGGGCCCGGCAGCACAGGTTTCACATCAAGGTTCATTTTTATAAGCCTTTAATATTTTCATAAAACAATTTTTTTTTAAAATTCATTTCTCGGACTTGGATCCTCGGAATTCGATTCCGGGCATACGCCCAAGTCCCATATTTTCTTACGGACCTTCCAGAACCGTCGGATCACGTATCCGGGTCTGTTTACCAAAAATGTTGACCAAAGTCAACTTTATTCAATTAATTATCACAAATGTAACTCTTAATCAAGTTTTTCACACAAAGGCTTCCCGCTACGCGCCCGGGCTGAGCACACACATCAAGGTGAGATTAATGGAGGCTTTTGGGCCTCGGAACACAGTCCAAATTAGATGCACATAAGATGACCCCTTTTTGGGTCATCACAGACATCACCCTTCATGCTTCACTCTCTTCCTCACCCAAGTAATATCAACAACAAATAAAAACTTGGCAAGGAAATCAATTACCGAAATTTCAATTCATAACCACCCAAAATGGGGAATAACAAACAAAATCAACATATTTTCCCGGCAAGGGTCTCAGCTATAACCAATTCATTACGAGTACATAACTTCCCAAAAGAACTACTTCATAACACATTGATCATTGAGGTAATAACAAGTAATTAAGCAAAACTTACTCACGGGCATACTTGACACATAATGCATAGGTACTTGTCACCTCACCTATGCATTGAACATGATAACACACATAGCACATAGGTCACAATACCTATTCCCCCACCAAAGTAGGCAAGACACTTACCTTGGGTCAAAAAAGGTCAAGCCTCAACTACCGCTTTACCTCTTGATTCCACTGCCAACACGCTCGTATCTAGCCACAAGTTACTTAAGTATATCAATAATTACTTCAATAATTCGATTCTAAAGCCTAATTATAGTTTTCCTATCATTCTTCTAAAAATACCAAAAACTGACCCCAGGCCCGCTTGGTCAAAACACGAGCCTCGGACAAAAACAAGATTACCCATACCCCCATGAGTTCAAATATATAATTTTATTTGAAACCCGACCCCAAAATGAGGTTGAATTTCCCAAAATTCCCAAAACCCTAACTCTACCCAAAATTCCTAATTTCTACTTTGATTTCATGATTTTAGGCCTAGATTCTAGGGTGAAATCTTGTAAAAAGAAGTTAAGGAGTAAAAAAAATAAGTTAGAAATCACTTACAAATGTTTTGGAGAAGAATGAGTGTTTGGAAAATCGCCTCTTATGTTTTTAGGGCTTTGAAATATGAAAATAACTGATATTCCCGTATAATTATACCCATTTCTGGTCCCCCACCGCGGTCAGCGAAAAAAACGACTGCGGCCGCCATAACAAATGACAAGAAAAGCTGAAGAAATCGAGAAAACATGACTACAGTGACATGCTTTAGTATGTTTTCCAAAACTTTCTCTACAGACGTCCAAATTACGATTTATTTACCTTTCTGGAAACTAGACACGAAGGTATACAACTTTCATTTTGAATCATCTCGAAAATTCCTTGTAGATAAAAAGATATAGGCCTCCAAAGTCGGACCAGTGGTCCATCTCCCCACTGCGGTCCGCGAAAAAACGATCGCGGCCGCGAAGCCCTCAGCGCGGTCTGCGAAAATAGGACCGCGGACAGCGGTGGTCAGTTCAGGGATCATGTTCTGTGACCTCCAACAGCTATATTTTAAGCCTAAAGACTTCCCGGGACCTACCCGAAACACACCCGAGCCCTCGGATCCTCAAACCCAATGTACACACGACTTCAAAATCACCCTACGGACTTATTCGAGTAATGAACCCACCAAAATAACATCATAAACAATGAATTAAACTCCAAAATCTATAGAATTTTCTCAAACTTCATAAACTATCAATTTTTCCATTTTTGATATGAAACACGTCATTTCAAGTCTGTTTTACACCAAATTTCACAGGTAACTCACATAACATATATTAAACCTATTCCGGGCTCCGGAACCATAAGACGGGCCCGATAACACGGTTTTCACATCAACATTCATTTTCAAACATCTTTATTATTTCAGAAAATAATTTTCTTTAAAAATTCATTTCCCGGACATGGGACCTCGAAATTCGATTTCGGGCGTATGCTCAAGTCCCATATTTTCCTACGGACCCTTCGGGACCGTCAAATCGCGGGTCTGGGTCCGTTTACTAAAAATGTTGACCAAAGTCAACTTTTTATCAATTAATTACTAGAAATTCCATTTTTCATCAAGTTTTTACATAAAGGCTTCCCGGAAACACGCTCGGGATGCGCACGCATATCGAGGTAAGATTAACAGAGGCTTTCGGGGCCTCGGAACACAGTTTTTAAATATAATTATACATGATGACCTTTTGGGTCATCACAATCTCCACCTCTAAAACAAACGTTCGTCCTTGAATGGACATATAAGAGTACCTGAGTCTGAGAAAAGATGGGGATAACGGCTCCGCATATAGGACTCAGACTCCCAGGTAGCTGCCTCAGCAGGCTGACCTCTGCACTGAACACGAACCGAAAGATAACTCTTCGATCTCAACTGACGAACCTGCCTAGATAATATGGCTATCGGCTCCTCCTCATAAGTCAGATCCTTGTCCAACTAGACACCGATGAAGTCAAGAACATGAGATGGATATGCAATATACCTCCGGAGCATAGATACATGAAGCACTGGATGCACGGCTGATAAATGCGGTGGCAAGGCAAGTCTGTAGGCCACCTCTCCTACCTTGTCCAAAATCTCAAATGGACCAATGTACCTAGCGCTCAACTTGCCCTTCTTTCCGAACCTTATCAGGCCCTTCATAGGCGACACTCTAAGAAACACTTGATCTCCTATCATGAAAGCCAAATCTCGAACTCTGCGATTCACATAACTCTTTTGCCTGGACTGAGCTGTACGAAGTCTATCCTGAATGATCTTCACCTTTTCCAAGGTATCCTGAACCAACTCAGAACCCAGCAATATAGCCTCTCCCGGTTCAAACCATCCGACTTGAGACCGACATCGCCTACCATATAACGCCTCGTAAGGAGCCATCTGAATGCTCGACTGGTAGTTGTTATTGTAGGCAAACTCTGCTAAAGGCAAGAACTGATCCCAAGATCCACCAAAGTCAATGACACAAGCTCGCAACATATCCTCCAAAATCTGAATAGTATGCTCGGACTATCTGTCCTTCTGAGGATGAAATTAGGGGTGTGCATTCGATTAATCGATTCGATTTTGACCCTTATCGATAATTGCTTATCGATTATCGATTTGTACATATGCTTATCGTTATCGTTTCAATAAGGTTTCGATTTTTTCGATTTCGATTTATCGATTTTTGGGGCTTATCGATTCGGTTATCGATTACACCAATAAGAAATTTTCGGGATTCCACGAAACGTATANAAATGTTGTGCTCAACTCAATCTGCGTGCCCAATTCTCGCTGAATTATTCTCCAGAAATGGGAGGTAAACTGAGTACCTCGGTCTGATATAATGGATAAGGGCACACCATGCAATCTGACAATCTCTCTCATATAGATCTTTGCCAACTTCTCTGATGAATATGAAACTGCCACAAGAATGAAATGTGCTGACTTGGTCAGCCTATCCACAACAACCCATACTGCATCAACCATCCTCTGAGTACATGGAAACCCAACTACAAAATCCATCGTGATACGCTCCCACTTCCACTCGGGAAGCTGAATCTGCTACATCACACCACTAGGTCTCTGGTGCTCATACTTAACCTGCTGACAATTCAAGCACCGGGCTACATAAGCTACAATATCCTTCTTCATTCTACGCCACCAATAATGTTGCCGCAAGACCTGGTACATCTTTGCGGCGCCCGGATGAATGGAATACAGAGAACTATGGGCCTCTTGTAGTATCAACTCACGAAGACCATCAACATCTGGTACACAAATGCGACCCTGCATCCTCATCAACCGTAACCTGCTTGATATCTCCGTGCCTGACCCTATGCCTAAGGACACATAAATGATGACCATCATACTGCCTAGCCCGAATACGGTCATACAATTAAAAACGAGCCACGGTATGGGCCAAAACACTACCAATCTCAGAAACTCCAATCTCATAAATCGGTTGGCGAAAGCCTGAACATCCAAAGCAAGAGGTCGCTCTCCGACTGACAAATAAGCAAGACTACCCATACTGGCTGACTTCCGGGTCAAAGCATCGGCCGCCATATTGGCCTTCCCCGGATGATACAGATAGTAATATCATAGTCCTTCAACAACTCTAACCACCTCCTCTGTCTCATGTTCAACTCCTTTTGCTTGAACAAATATTGCAAACTCTTGTGATCCGTGAACACCTCACATGGCACACCATACAAATAGTGCCTCCAGATCTTCAACGCATGAACAATAGTTGCTAACTCCAAATCATGAACTGGATAATTCTTCTCGTGAACCTTCAACTGACTAGAATCATAGTCTATGACCTTGCCGTCCTGCATCAACACTGCACCGAGCCCAACCCGTGAAGCATCACAATACACGGTATACGGTCCTGAACCTTAGGGCAATACTAACACTGGTGTCGTGGTCAAGGCTGTATTGAGTTTCTGAAAGCTCGCCTCACACCCATCATACCACCTGAACTGAGCATTCTTCTGGGTCAACCTGGTCATTGGGGCTGCGATAGATGAAAAGCTCTCCACGAACCGACGATAATAACATGCTAGGCCCAAGAAGCTCCGAATCTCTGTGGCTGAAGTGGGCCTAGGCCAATCTCTAACTGCTGAAACCTTCTTGGGATCCACCTGAATACCCTCTGCTGACACAAGGTGGCCCAGAAATGTCACAGAACTCAACCAGAACTCACACTTAGAAAACTTTGCATACAACTGCCTATCCCTCAGAGTATGAAGAACTACTCTAAGGTGCTTCTCATTCTCCCCTAGGCTACGGGATTAAATCAGAATATCATCAATAAACACAATCACAAACGAGTCTAAGAATGGCCTGAACACCCGATTCATCAACTCCATAAAAGCAGCGGGGGCATTTGTCAACCCAAATGACATCACCAAGAACTCATAATGCCCATAACGAGTGTGAAAAGCTGTCTTAGGGACATTAGACACCCTAATCCTCAGCCGATGGTAACCATATCTCGAGTCTATCTTGGAAAACACTGTAGCACCTTGAAGCTGATCAATTAAGTCATCAATCATCGGCAAAGAATACGTATTCCTAATAGTAACCTTATTCAACTGCTGGTAGTCAATACATATCCTCATCGAGCCATCTTTCTTCTTGACAAACAACGCTGGAGCACCCCAAGGAGAAACACTAGGCCTAATGAAGCCTTTATCCAACAAATCCTGCAACTGCTCCTTTAATTCCTTCAACTTTGCTGATATCGAGATATGATTCTTGAAGACCTTGCAATTATCCAAAATAACGTGCCCCATCTAACGCCACCTGGGCGGGCACCCACCTTGAATATTAAGGCTCCATAACCATAGCACGAATTTGGCAAATTATGCATAGATAGTTAATTAGTTTATCTATTTATTTACTTATTAATTAATATTTTTATTATTACTATTATTTTATAAATAATTATTAAGTTTAACAAGCATGACTTCCTACCAATACTATTGTAAAACAAAACAAAATTTAATTCACAAGGGAGAATTTAAACACAAGAATTTGCATCACAAGGATCTCATCTTTACATAACATCCACCGCGGCTCGTAGCCCGGTTCAAATATACCAATCATAAGAACACGCGAGGATCTCGTCCTCAATTCTGAATCACAGGCAATATGCATATCATGCCGATCGAAACATTCAATTTCCTTCCTTTAAATATATGTCGTTAAACAGAATTTCCACACGTAATGGTAGATACAATTATTTCCATAGAATTTCTCATTACAAGTATTCACATAAGTAGATTTTAGAGTTATGAAGCTTACCCGAGAGTGGAGCATATTAGAAGAATTTACTTAGACACGGGTAACCGAATTAAGTTCAGAAAATCATTACTTTATGTTAATTAGAGGTTGTTCTAGTAATGAAACCATTTAATGTAACGACTTCATCCATACCATAGAAAATATATCAACAGTCTGGGTCTCCACCTCTAGGAATCTAACCTCCACTTTCAACATTCCGACTCCTTTTTTCCTAGGTGGTCATTTAGTTGAGTAGTAGCTGCAATGGGGCACGTAACCTGAGTTCTCTGATTGAATATGATTCTCCCAAGTCTAGGACAATTTCTACCACTAGCCGACATAAAGTATCACCCTGCCTGAGCCGTCCGAAATCTTTTACACTCATTTTTGAGTCCTTTAATGAGTCTTGGGAACCGCCCACTGGCTATACGAACCAACGTAGGAGTATGGCGGGTTAACTTATCAAACCTGGTGGCACTTTCTGACACCGTCGTATGGCCTGATACAATCGTCACTTTCACGCTGAGTAGACTTTCTGTAGACTTAAAGTTGTTTGAATAACTCCTTTGGTATTGAAGTATAGGGTTATTAAGGAGGTAGACGTACCGAAATTCCCAGCTTTATATCTTGCAAAATCCACATCCTTTTACATTCCAAACCAAAACCGATATGACGCGTGGCCTCGCAATCTATTCCTTGACAGTGGATTTCCACACGTGGCATGAAGTCATAGGTCACAATACCTGATAATCCACGATGTTAAACTTCACAGCTCATATAAATCAACCCTGTAGCTTTGCACTCATCCCCATGGTGTGCGATACCTCATAGAAACAGTCAAGAAATCATGTGGGCCCTCAAAAGGTATACCACTGAAATTGAGTGGAACTTGTTTGGTAACCTTCACAACCTCAATAAACGTACTAGTGCCTCCTGCAACAACGGAGTAGCTATAAATCCTTCCGGAATCTGAACTAGCCCAACATTACTAACTGAGCTAGAACCTCTGCATCAAGATCCATTTGAGACTGTACCATAGGTGCTGATGTTCGAGCTTTAGGTTGCGCTCTACTTCTGTCTCTTCCCTTGATCGTAGCTGACATTGGGACTTCGTCTTTGTCCGGTCGTAGACGCTTCGCGTGTTGTCGTGATTTGGGAGAGGACAAGAGTAGGCAAGTTCAAATTATCAATGATAGAATAAATTCGCACAATGGAGTAGAATAGAAGTGAAATTGTTTCTCACTTTGCAGCCTCTGGGGATAAATACAGACGTCTCCGTATCGATCCCTCAGACTTTACCAAAGTTGTCCGTGAGTTGTGAGACCTAAGCAACCTAGAGCTCTGATACCAATTTGTCACGACCCGAAATCCCCCCTTCAGGCCGTGACTGCGACTAACGTTGAACCCGCTAGACCAGCCAACGTGTGACACAATACTAACATAATAATGCGGAATTTAAAAGAATTAACTAGAAACAATTTATAATATTTAATAACAAAAGTAGATAGATTTCAACTAAGTGTAAATAACATAATACAATACGTCGCATAAATCCCAAAACCTGGAGTCACAAACTCACGAACTGTCTATAAGAATGCTAAATACAAAGTCTGAAGAAAATAATACATGAACTGTCTGAGAAACTAGGAATAATCAAGAAAGGATAGGAAAAATAGGGATGGAAGAGAGGCCAAGGACCACGAACGTCTGCGAGTCTACATTGCAATCTCCGAGGTGGACCAAAGGATACACCCTCTAGCAGTGTCCACTGGGTCCAACTGCGGGATCTGCACAACATAAAAAAGTGCAAGTGTAGCATCAGTACAACCGACCCCATGTACTGAGTAAGTGCCGAGCCTAACCTCGGCGAAGTAGTGGTGAGTCTAGACACGACAACGATAACCTACCTGTACAGTTCTACCAGAAATATAGCAAGGAAGTAACAGATATTTAACCGATAAACAAGTAATACGGGAAAAAGCAAGGGGGCAACAAGTAAGAAGCAAAATGAGATGTCGAAGACAGCAAATAAATAGATAAATGAATGGCACGACATCACCCTTCGTGCTTTTACTCTCTTCCTCACATTGCAATAATAAATAAATGAATAATATGAATGAATGGCACGACATCACCCTTCGTGCTTTACTCTCTTCCTCACATTGCAATAATAAATAAATGAATATGAATGAATGGCACGGCATCACCCTTCATGCTTTATTCTCTTCCTCACATTGCAATAATATATAAATGAATAATATGAATGAATGGCACGACATCACCCTTCGTGCTTTACTCTCTTCCTCACATTGCAATAATAAATAAATGAATAATATGAATGAATGGCACGACATCACCCTTCGTGCTTTACTCTCTTCCTCACATTGCAATAATAAATAAATGAATGATATCAATGAACGACAAGCCATCACCCTTCGTGCTTCACTCTCTTCCTCACCTAAGTAATATCAACAACAAATAACAACTTGGCAAGGAAATCAATTACCGAAATTTCAATTCATATCCACCCGACATGGGGAATAACAAACAAAAATCAACACATTTGCTCGGCAAGGGTCTCAGCTATAACCAATTCCTTACGAGTACATAACTTCCCAAAATAACTACTTCATAACACACTGATCATTGAGGTAATAACAAGTAATTAAGCAAAACGGACTCACGGGCATACTTGACACACAATGCATAGGTACTCCTCACCTCACATATGCATTGAACATGATAACACACATAGCACATATGGCACAATACCTATTCCCCCACCAAAGTAGGAATGACACTTACCTCAGGTCCAAAAATGCAAGTCAAGCCTTAACTACCGCTTTACCTTTTGATTCCACTGCCAACACGCTCGTATCTAGCCACAAGTTACTTAATTATATCAATAATTACTTCAATAATTCGATTCTAAAGCCTAATTATGGTTTTCCTATCATTCTTCTAAAAACAGCAAAAACCGACCCCGGGCCCGCTTGGTCAAAACACGGGGCTCGGACCAAAACCCGATTACCCATACCCCCACGAGTTCAAATATATAATTTTTTTTTAAATCCGACCCTAAAATGAGGTTGAATTTCCCAAAATTTCCAAAACCCTAACTCTACCCAAACCCCCTAATTTCTACTTTGATTTCATGATTTTAGGCCTAAATTCTAGGGTGAAATCTTATAAAAAGAAGTTAAGGAGTAAAGAAAATGAGTTAGAAATCACTTACAAATATTTTGGAGAAGAAGGAGTGTTTGGAAAATCGCCTCTTATGTTTTTAGGGCTTTGAAATATGAAAATAACTGAAATTCCCGTATAATTATACCCATTTCTGGTCCCCCACCGCCACTACAACATTATGCATATATAGCTTCTTAGCTACAAAATTGAAAAACGTGGCTATTACCAATTATTAGTCACAAAAACTAAAATTTGGTAGCTATTCACAATTTCGTAAAATTTCTTAGCTACACACATTAAACTAACAAAGCTAGTTTCTCATTTTTGTTGTAGTTTCTAACTATCGTGGCAATATCTGCAAAAATAGCTACAAATTTATTGCTACACTAAATATTTGTAGCTAGTTATTAGTTTTTGCCACGTGTTTGAAGTTCTTATAGCAACAAAGTAATTTTTGCCACTATAATTTATGTCAATCAAACTCTTGTAGCTAAATGAACATCTTTTCTTCAATTTATAAAATCTGTGGTAGTAGTTAGCTCAATAGCTACAACTAATTATCATGACAAGAAGATATAGCCACCAATTCAAATAGCTACAATAAGTGGTGTAGCTAATTTTATGCTTTTACTATAAATTTAAAATCATTGTAGCAATTGTAATTTTTTAGCCATGATACACATGCTTGAACATAATTTTATGGCTAAAAGAATGGTCTTGCTTCAAAATGATATAGCTACCAACTTAGAGACAAAAAACTTTCGTAGCAAATTATAATCTATTGTTGTAATAAAAAAATTGGTAAGTTTCCCATAGATTTAGTTGAAACTTAAAAAGAGAGTTTTTGAAATTTTGTTGAAAAATAATTTATTGAAGTTGTATTTGAACATACATTTTACTTTAAAAAAAAATTAAAGTTTTGTACTTGGAGAAACATTCCACACAATAATTGGTCAAAACTAGTTTTTGAAACTTTTCCTTCATTGTTTTTTCAAAAATTGATTAAATTCCATGAACAAACGATATTTTAATTTTTCTTAAAATAATAATTATAATCTATGTCCAAATGGGAGCCTAATATTTAGAGTGAAAATAAAATTTGCTGGTGATGTAGAAGTAGAAAAAGAAAGGTAACCAATTGTGTTGACTATGAAAAAGAAAAAGTATAAGTACAAGAGGGCGTACTCCTTCCCATTTCTCACGCGAAAAGTGTGCAGTTATCGAATTATTTAGAGCATCAAATAATAGTTGTATACGGCCGAATTAACTGACCGACAGTTTGGTTGCACGGGAACATTCTGGGTTAAGTTTTTTCTCCTTTTTATCTCTATTCACCTCCCAAAACTATTTAAATATTTTATTATAAGAGGCTACATAATATAGAAAATATTGTTGTATGATGTATTTTTCCACTTTAAGAGCACTCTTCCTAATAATACTTCACAAATAGTAGAGTATCACCATAATTTCATCAACCTTGTACGTTGTAACTAGATAATCAATCAACTTACACCCTATAGAAAATAACATTTGAACTCATTCAAAGTATAATTATCAACACAACACTACGAAATACTAATTAATATTCAATGAAAATAGTTCAGTAATTCATAAATTTAGTAAAATAATTAATAATTAAACATCATCTCCCAAGCAAATAAGTAAAAGTTTCAACATTAATTGAGTATAAACAAATTTGCATATAAGATTTCTAAATATTTAGAGTAACAAATTTTCATCATCAGTTTCCGGTTCTGAATCGATGTCTTCAATAATATCATCAGCTAAGGTAACATCAATGCTGATAACATCAAGATCATTTCTTTTTCAATACATAAAGTCTTCATCTTCTTCAAATGTACAAGAGAAATCTTGAGCATCTTGTTGAAAAGTTTCTTCATTGACAGTACCATCAGTAAAGTAAGCAGAATGACCATTTAAGACAATTGACCAATTGGGATAGAGATTATCCTTGACATAAAAAACTTTTTCTGCTTGAGATGCAAGCACAAATGGTTCATTTGTTGCTAACTTTCGGTTAGTATTGACGATAACAAAGTCATGTTTATCTATTTTCACTCCTTTCCCAATGTGATCAGTATCCCACCAATCACATTTAAATAATACAATTCGCTTACTTTCGAAGTATTGAAGTTCTACAATTTCAGTTAGAACACCATAGTAATTTGTATTTTGACCGTCCGTTACTCCTCTTACTAAAACACCACTATTTTGCTTCACCTTATTACCTTCGAGTTGTTTAGTATGAAACCGATAACCATTTATTTTATACCCCTTGAATCTTTGAATTCAATCAAAAGGACCTCCAACCAAAGAGTACAACCCGCAACTTACTTGTGAATTTTCTTCCTTGCGCATTTGCATGATCTATACAAAAATAAGTAATTAAATAATCTAATGATGCTAAAGTGGGATAGAAAAGATAACAAGAGGGATAATTTTGGCAAAGAACTTCTTAACACTGGTGGATTTAGTATCAAACCCAACACTTAATATTAATAGGACAAATTGGACTCTATAGTGTAATAGCCATACAACTAAAGAAATCAGACCGGAGAGAAGCCAACATTAATAGAAAAATTGCCAATTTGATTCAGGTTATCACATAAAACAGTTGTGACTACAAAGACAGGAAGAACAATAAAATTCATACGGCAACACCGACCATACAACCATAAACACCCAAAAGGTAAACTAAATTGAACTCTAAGTACGATAAATTGAATAAAAATACGGTGAAAACTTACTCGATGAAAAAACCAATCATCAAAGTTCAAGCCACGATTACTCTGCTCATACTCCCTGTTTAAAAATAAAAATAATAATTGAGAAAAAGCTAAAAATATCAAATTGCGATGTACAATACTATAAAGAAATATACTGCAAAAATGGTTGAATTTCTTCACAATTTCTCAAAACATAATGATGAGCTTGTTTTCTCTCAAGCTCTTCATGATTTCTAGACGTATCTCTTTGCAAAGGGTAACCTTTTTGTTCAAATATTGACAATCCACAGTATGACTCAATACGATCATCTTCTCATTTTTTCCCACTCGATTATACCCTTTCCCACTTCCATGTAAATACCTTGAACAAAATATCAGACTTTCTTCAACAATATAACCTTCTGCAATAGCTCCTTCAGTTCGACTTCTATTGCGAACATAACATTTCAGTTTGCGCAAGAATCTACATAATATAACATTCAATTAAACGCTTAGCATGAAAAATTAACAAGCCACATTAATCATCTCTCTCCAGAACTTTATCAATATTTTCAATCATGACATTACGTACCTCTGTTACAAGCATAGGATATCCTCAAACTTTCAGTAAATGATAAAATAAGGTTGTTATCATATGATTGAATGCAATTTCTAGCATGTATGCAAAGATGTATGATATTACAAACATCACTTAAATCCGTAAGTCACTACTACAACTGTATTATACTGATAGATAATCCGAGGGAATTGAAAAATTACATATATACACCATTTTTCCGAAATTATAAAATACAAAACATACCTCTCTATTGGGTACATCCATCTGTATTGTATAGGCCCAGCAAGCTTAGCCTCTCTTGGAAGATGAATGACAAAGTGAACCATAATATCAAAAATGTTGGCAAAAATATATTTTTTATTTTGCTCAATGTAATTGGAATTTGAGTCGCAAGTTGATCCAACACATCAACTCTTACAGATTTTGAACATAACTCCCTAAAGAAAATACTTAGCTCGGTAATAGCATCATAAACATGGTTTGGCAGGACCCCAATGATTGCAAAAGGAAGCAGTTGTTCCAAAAGAATATGAGAGTCATGACTCTTCATTCCATAAATTTTACGATCCTCTAACTTTACACACCGTGATAAATTGGAAGAATATCCATCTGGAACCTTAATAATTTTCAAGAACTTGAATACTTTAGACTTCTCATCTGGTGAAAAGTATAGCTTGCTGCCGGATAATACCACTTTTCATCTCTTTGAATTGGATGTAAATATTTTCTTATACCCATTTCCTTCAAATCACGACGAGCATTGAAATTATCTTTTGTTTTTCCTTCCATATCTAATAACGTCCCAATAATATTGTCACACACATTTTTTTCAATATGCATGACGTCTAAATTGTGGCGTATTAGATTATTTTTCCAATAAGGAAGTTTGAAAAAGATTCTTTTCTTCCTCCAATTATGAATGCCTTTACTTGTTTCGTGTCTTTTTCTCTTCTGGGTCTTACCAAATTTAGTGTCGTCCAAGCTATCCAACTGGTTTAAAATATCATCTCCAGAGAGAATTTTTGGAGCAGGACTTCTTTCTACTTCCCCATTAAAATCACGTTTATTTCCTCGCCACTTATGATTAGGCGATAAAAACCTACGAGCACCCATGTAACAGAACTTACGACCAT
>ML277452.1:0-62283 GCA_005239495.1 Nicotiana undulata
GTAGGTCAGTTGACCGAACCACGTTAAATGTTTGTGTCTCATTTGGTAGATTTCTCTTTTATTTTCTGGTTTATCGTCGTTCAATTGTTGCGTCACTAGTTTCTGCATGACACCTGACTTTTTTCGGTCCTAACAAGTGGTATCAGAGCGAGGTTTGAGACAGGTTCATCTTGGTGGGTTTAGTTCTGGCCGCAATCTATTTGACGGTAATCATGATTTTTATCTGAGAAATTTGACCGGAGTGCTACTCTTGCTGAGACAAACTTTGTGGCGGAGATTTGGAGATGCGACCGGTTGACGGCTATGTGAAGAAGGTGGATCAGATTTATTTTGTCAGAAAATTCAGGCCAGGGGGGAGAATTGTTAAGGGTTGTCCGGATTTTCTAACCATATTTGGTTTTCCTATTTCTTGAAGGAAAGGACAACATATTTACCATATTTGGGTTTTCCTTTTTGTAGAAGGAAATCATAATTCTTCCATGTTTGGCTAGTCCTTTTTCTTGTAGGAAAAGGTTTGGACTTCTATAAATTGAGGATCCTTCTTTCTCATTCAGCAGCATCCACAATGTAGCCATATGGGTTGAGAGTCGTGTTTAGGGGGAGAACTTTACGGGACAAGTGTAATGTGTCACTTGTGTTTGCCTCTTCGTGAGGTTGTTCTCTCGATATTTTGTACTCTCTTTTATTATAGTGGATTGCTCATTTCCGCGGTTGACGTAGGTTAGTTGACCGAACCACGTTAAATGTTTGTGTCTCATTTGGTAGATTTCTCTTTTATTGTCTGGTTTATCGTCGTTCAATTGTTGCGTCACTAGTTTCCGCATGACTCCTGACCTTTTTCGGTCCTAACACGTACAAGTAATGTAGGATTGTAATTCTTTATATCGTACCCACGTAGACTTGTGATTAACTATCTTCTAAATTAAACCCAAACAATTAATCTATTCAAGCGAATCCTAAAGTATGAATAATTAACTCAAACTTATCTAGAGTAACAAACTAAGAGATTAAAGAAACAAGTTGGCGAAATTAAACAAAAATTCATTGGGAGCCGATGTTCTAGAGCTACGGGTTATCTAACAATCCCGTTGGGTCTTTCACTTAAATTGTCTAATTAATTTATCTGGTTATTGATTTACAAGGTTAATATTACTCGTAGTATTTTTCCGAAGTACTACTCAACTATTCAAGCTAACCTGACGTCTATATTCCTACGGAATTAGGAATAACAATTGTTAATAATTCCTGTATAATAATCAAGCAAGGCGATTAGGTATATCCATATCCTAATCGTAAATCCGTTTCCGATACTCATGTTCAAGATCTTGATCTACTCAATCTTATACGCAATCTAGAATTCCCTCTCTCGAGTTCAATCCTAGATTCGTTGATAGTATTCAATTGGTGATCAAGCAATTAAATATTTAAGCGCAAAATTGAATAAATAAACTAATATGATAAAATAATAAGAACAATTCAAGCTTCAAACTACAACGTTCATGTGGCACTCAAAACTCTAGAGCTAATAAATTATAAAGTTAAAGGAAGAGAAGAGAAGAAAAATTGAGAATCCTTGCTCCCAAGTGTTCCGTGCGTTTATTTTTCTCTCAAAGTGGTGTCCCTCCCTCCAAAATTGGTTTAGACTTGCTTTTATACGACTTTGGGGCATCTTGGATTGAAATAACCTTGTCCTGGACAAAATAAGAGTGAAACTCGTCACCCAGTGCCCAAGGTAGCATAGAGCGCTAGCCCTGGCGCTAGAAGATTTTTGCCTCTGGAAACTAGGCCACAAGTAGCGCCCCACTCTAACTGTGGCTCTACACTATCCTAATTTTTCATTTTGTTCCATTTTTGGTTCAACTCGTGCATTTTCGTCCCACATTGTCTCCGGATGATTCCTACACAGAAAAATACCATGAATTAGCATAAATTATAAGATTACACATCCTTTAAGACAAATATCAATACCTCACACTTAAACTCTTGCTCTCCCTCGAGCAATGAAACTATAACTACACTCCAACAACGTACATATCAACAAGGGGGAGCAATTCAATTTTTTTTCAACATACACTCTACAAGTGACTATGGTTGATAGCAACAATTAAACTGTAGCATATACAATCACTTACACTTCCCATTACTTATGTCATTCCTTAAAAATATTCACAACAAAGACAACGTGCTCATAACAATCATAGCCTTAAAAGCCGACTCAATATCACAATGCACTCATGACTTGAACACCCAACATCACAGAGAAGTCTCGTAACATTACTTATCCCTCGTGAAACCATGTGCCCTCATAACAAGAACAAGAGAGTAAGTTGAATCCACACATTCGAATCTCATGATGAAATATAATTTAAGGACTCACATCTATCAAAAAAAATCTCTCTACACCCTCACAAAGAAGTCACATAAATGCAAAAGGTACCATAGGCTTGCCCATAATGTAAATCTCTACTAATGTAGGCTCACCCGATTTAAAATCTATTACGACTTTATATGTTTGTAATGTGGGCTAAGGAACGAGTAGGATATATTTAGGATTAGTGGTCACTATCCTAAGCACTCTAACACATCACGTGATAAACTTTAAGCGCAAATTCTTCAATCCACTTCAATTTCACAAACAAGATCACTCCTCACATTTATTCCCTCTTTCTTTAAGAACTACTTTACTTTATACCCCACTATAAGAACAAGATAATAATTTAGTCACCTATATTTTTCCTTCTCTTTTTTTTAAAGATTTTTCTTTCTTCTTTTTTCTTCGATTTCTGCTAGTGGTGTATTATTTTACAAAATAAGTGCACCTTTCTTTCTTTCATTGGTTCCACTGAAAATCCACCCCACACTTAGTCCTTACTTCTTCTAGCGTTCATTTCACAATTAAAAAGCTTTCATAGGTAACATAATCAAAATAACGTCAATTAACAACAAAAGGGTATCTATTTGTAATGTGGATGCCAAATAAAAGTCTATAGGCTCAAAAGGGTTTACTAAGGATAGATTTTATTTTGTGATAAGCACTAAAAAGATCAAATAAGGACTAAAATTATTTTTCAAACCGAGCATCACCTCAAATTTTGCTTCAACTTACATACCGGGTAAGTTCTAGACTCAAATCACAATAATATGGACTACACAAAATCTTACTTCACACATGGCACATGACTCATTAAGGATGATCTCGTTTTGACTCTCAAATAATGCAAGTATTCACAGAGCCACAAGATATTAAGCATTAAGCACAAAGTAAAATATTCAAGAAAAAGAGACATAGGCGTCACAAAACATGCTATCCAATTCCATCAAGGCATCATGAACAATTTCAAAATATAGGGAAGATACTACACATGCCAAAGCTTAAATATGTTGTTATCAAACAAGTAAAGGGCGCCTAGGACCATCAATCGTCCTCCTTTTTATTTCTTAAATTCCTAATCTACTCTAAAAATAATTACTACCCGGTTCAAACTACATCCCATGGAAAAGAACCGAGGCACAAAGAAAAACCACAGGGGATTATTACTACCTTAAGGAAAATAAAAGACATGTTTTTGGATTTTTCTGCTTTTTAAATTTTTAATTTTTTTTTTCTAGTAAGACTTCAATCCCTCAAGAAATCAATCCAAAAGATCTATCGCCGGGAAAAATCCAAAATTTTTTGAATTTTTTTCTCCATTTTTGTTTTATTTTCTTTACATAAAAACTACTACACTAATAAGAGTACTACAATTAAGATAAGATAGCGCAGAAAATCATTCAGACAATCTCCTCACCCCACACTTAAGTTGTACAATGTACTCATTGCATATTAAATATAATAAGAGGGTAAAAGAGACTCCCTCGTAAGCCAACGGCCAACGTATTCGCAACTCACGGGATACTCAGACTTCTCCTAAGTATGATCATTTATGTGTGCACCCCACATTTAACGCCGCGGCATGACGCCATCACTTTTTCTTCCACTTTGAGGATATGAACTGCGCTCGCAATTTTGCATCAATTTTTCTGCCGCGTTCCAGACCGGTGATACGAATACTAAAGAAACAAGTAAATAACATTGCATCTTGCACTTCTTGGTATTTAAGTGAGGGATGTCCTTTTGTCTTCTTGACATTTCAAATTTTAGAATATATGCACTTTTTTCCCCATTTATTGATTTTTCCATAGGCTCGGGTGGATAACCTCTCGTGTCGCCAACCGAACACAATCTTGAAAAATGGTAAGAATATGGTCCAATGCGCTCCAGTTCTAGAAATGCTTCACTTTTAACATCCTCACTTTTACACACTTCCTCAACCTTGACATCATCAACGATATTTTGGTCGAATAGTTGGAAACTCATGTTTCTGCTACACAAGCTGGCCAGTATCTACAACAATTGGTTGTTGGGCATCAGACGCCTCAAACTTTTTATTCAATTGAGCCTGCATGTCATAGATATCTGAGCCAAATTGGTCTATCTCTTGCTTGAGATCAGTTCTTCCTTCTATCATCTGTTCTGCCATATTTGAAAGACCATCACGGAGAAACTCATAAATTTTATCACTTGAGCTTGTTCCCCTAGATAAGATTGGCTCACTATATCCGCTTCTTCAACTTTTACCTCTTGTAGGAATTCACTCTGCTCGTTGAGTTGAGGTTGTTCTTGAAAATTGGCCATTAATGTTTCCATTCTAGCACGCGGTACTTTGATTTCTAAGGCACTCTTTTTTTGAATTTCATCTTGTTGCTCGGCTACATGCCTCACCATGTCTATAATACGGCCAGCACGTTCCACATCTTCAACCTCTTTGCTCCTATAAAACTCATAAACATTATTATAAAAATCATAATAAGATCTCAGAGAAGGATAATAAGAATTAGGACAGGCATCCCAATGACCACCTTGACAACCACACACATTACATAAATTTCACTCATAAGATTGAGATGATGCACCAAACTCGCTCCCAAAAATATTCTCACAAATTTTCCACAAGTGCGATCGTCCATAATATAGACAAATATTACCAAAATAAGAATAACCAATATTCGACCAATTCTCATTCCAATATGTCATGTCAACAACGATAATAAAATATTAAACTAAGCTAAAATAAAAATCAAACTTGAATAGACAGCATGTAGCAATCTAATCTAGTAAAAGAGTTAATTTCCCAGCAACGGCGCCAAAAACTTGTTGCTCCAAACCGCACACGCAAGTATACATGGGCGTACAAGTAATATAGAATTGTAATTCCAAATACCGTACCCACATGAACTTGTGATTAACTATCAACTATATTAAACCAAACAATTAATCTATTAAACCAAATCCTAAAGTATTAATAATTAACTCAAACTAATCTAGAGTAACAAACTAAGAGATTAAAGTAATAGTTGGCGATATTAGACACAAATTGAATGGTAGCCGATATTCTAGAGCTATGGGTTAGCTAACAATTCCATTGAGTCTTCAACTTAAATTGTCTAATTAATTTATCTAGTTTATTGATTACATGGTTAATATTACTCGTAGTATTCTCCCGAAGTACTACTCGCCTATTCAAGATAACCTAACGCCTATATTCTTATGAAATTAGGATTAATAAGAACACATTAATAATTACTGTATAATAACCAAGCAAGGCTATTAGGTATATCCCTATCCTAACAGCAAATTCGTTTTCGATACTCAGGTTCAAGATCTTGCTCTACTCAATCTTATATGCAATCTAGAATTCACTCTCCGGAGTTCAATATTAGATTTGTAGATAATATTCAATTGATGATCAAGCAATCAAATATTTAAAAGAAATATTGAAAAAATAAACCAATATAATAAAATAATAAGAACAATTTAAGGTTAAAACTACAATATTCATGTAGCACCAAAACTCTAGAACTAATAAACTATAAAGTTAAAGGAAGAGAAGAGAAGAAAAACTGAGAAGCCTTGCTCCCGAGTGCGTGTATTTTTCTCTCAAAGTGGCTTCTCCCCCTGCAAAATAGGTTTAGAATTGTTTTATATGAGTTGGAGGCGTCTTGGTTCGAATTAACCTTGTCCGAGATGAAATAGGAGTGAAACCCGTCACCCAGCGCCTAGGGTAGCGTGTAACAACCAGGCCAGTCTTTTTGAGAGTATTATCCTTGATACCCTATTTATTGCTTCCTCTATTTTATTTTGTGGTTACGTGACTTGCCGGGATGTTTGGTTTTGGTTCGGGTGAGTTTTAGAGTGAAATGGGACACATAGTCCCTAAATTGGAGTTTAAGTCGTAGGAGTAGACCGTAGTTTGACTTGTGTGAGAGTTTTGATGGTTCCAATAGATACGTATGGTGATTTTGGTCTTACGAGCGTGTTCGGATGTTGATTTGGAGGTCCGTAGGTCATTTCAGTGTGTTTCAGTGAAAGTTAGAAATTGATGGAATTTTGGAAAATTTGACCGGGAGTGGACTTTTTGATATTGGGGTCGGATTTCGACTTCAAAAGTTGGAATAGGTCCGTAATGTCAATTATGACTTGCGTGCAAAATTTGGTTTCAGCTGTTTTGGTACGAATCGAAGTCGGTTTCGGAATATGGAAGTTCATAAGTTCATTAGGCTTGAATATATTGGGGTGTGATTCGTATTTTTGATGTGATTTGTGGCCTTGAGTCATACAGTTATGTGTTTTGAAACTTGTTGGTATATTCGTACGGGGTCCCGGGTGATAACACAAAGGTTGGGAGATCCAAGAACTTAAAGAAAAGAAATGCGGAAGCAGTAAAGAAATGCAATCGAATTAAGAAAAGCAAGAAAAATAAACTAGATATGTGGAAGTTCAAGAAAAGGTCCAAGAACCCCGAGTTATGTTAATCTAGATTTGACAAGATCCTAA
Organism: Nicotiana undulata; assembly: GCA_005239495.1. Taxonomy (NCBI): domain Eukaryota; kingdom Viridiplantae; phylum Streptophyta; class Magnoliopsida; order Solanales; family Solanaceae; genus Nicotiana; species Nicotiana undulata. Next base: position 6,875 of record ML277452.1, read on the forward strand.
TGACAACAAGTTGGTTTGGAACCAATTTCCTTCACTAGAGATAAGCTAATCAAGAACTAGATTCGGATCTTGACTTCTAGTTTGAATAACTTACGACAACAACTAGTAAAAGAAACTAGTCGCCTTCGAAGAATATCAAAAGAAACCAAAGATATCACAAGAAAGAAAATTATCTTACTACCTTAAGCTATGAACTAGTTAGGGTTGCAAGATAAATCTCAAAGTAAAATTCACAAAGGTTCAAAAGAACTTACAATAATAATATTAATCTTCAATGTTCTTCTCCACAATGAAAGACAAGCACCCCTTATATAGTAGTAAAGAAGGAGCTAGTCAAGATTTCAATAAATGAGAATTATATTCCCTAGAAGAATAAAAAACTACCCACACTAAGACCAATGTAGTTAACATACACATAGACCAATGCAAGTCAACATAGATTAAAACAACTATTAAATATATATTCTAGAAACTATTTTTGGGCTTATTTGGGCTGCTGAAAATTCCTCCCTTTTTGGGACATATTTGGGCCTCATTCCATCTCCTCTTGGACTTTAATTTGGGCCTCCAAATAGTTGTAAGACTTGGCCCAAAGATCCTCCTTCTGCTGAAGCTCTTCTTCTATCATAAGACACTTTTTAATTGCCAATTGAAGCTCGTTAAGCTTGTCTTGAAATTTCTTTGTTTGAGACCTTGTCATGGGCCTTCTTGGAGCTTCCAAAGCTTCATCCTTCTCCTTTAATGATGTTGAGCTTCCATGGATGCTATCACTGGGGGCCCCGCGTGTGATTATGATGTTTTAGACGTCAATACCACACAAGAAAATAAATTAATTTGCGTGGTATCCAATTTTGAGTGCTGTCTCACTAGAAGAACCTGGTTCTTCTTGGTGTTCCAACTTCTACTGTTGCGGAATAATAAAAGTAGTAAAGTAAAAACATAGATATTTTTACGTGGAAAACACCTGGCTCAAAAAGTGAAAAAACCACGACCTACTCCTCAGTAGGATTTGCTCAAACTCTTCACTAAAACTCTGAGCCAAACAGGACTTACAAAATAAACTCTTTTGTAATCCTAGGACTAACTCTAATCCTTTTGTAGTAACTAGCCTCTAGCTAATTTCTACAAGCTTCAAGTTAACTCTAACTTGAACAATGTGTACCTATTACAATTGCTTCTATGAAAGCTGATAAGATACAATATAAAAACACCTACTACAACCAACTAGACTCAATAAACAAATAGATGAAATTGGTTCTTCTAGCTGGTCTGTAGCCTTTGTATCGCACAGTAATTCTGCTTGCAAAATTTCTGGGAATTTTGCTTTCAGCTCTTGATTCACTTCTGTACTTGTGCGTTGAAAATTCAAGAAGGAATACTTCAATTATTTATAGAGTCAGTCGTTGAGTTTGTCGTTCAGTTCTGGTACAACTCTTCCTGGGTGAAAGAGTTCGTATTAAACTCAACTTCCTTCCTTTGTTACTTTCCTTGCTGATTTCAACTTCATCTTCTTATCAATTTGCAACCTTTTTGCATTAGGAGACAATCTCTTGGTTCATTGATATTTCACAAACACATTTATCGCCTATGCATATACGGTTTATGTGCCAATGCGTCAGGTCAAATATGTGTGCTCTGATGGACCTGGTTCAACTGGTCAGACATTTGTCAATCTTCAAACCTATGCAGTGACTTGGGTCAACAAATTCCCCCTTTTTGATGATGACAAACTCTGTGCTTCTCCCTGTATACACTTCAAACACTTTGTATGTTTTTAAGCATTTATCATAGAGAAACCAGGTTCATTAGGTTATAAATATCACTTGAAATATAAAAGCAAAAAGCACATGTCTTCCCCCTTTTGGCATCATCGAAAAGTTTGCAAAATGATAAACTTACCAGAGGTTATTAACAATTACTCATGGCCAATTGAGGCAACTGCAGGTGCAAAACATGATTAATCATCACAAGAAACCAATAAATGTAAGTTAAATAAGAAATTGAGACAAGTCAATAACAAAACAACAAAATTCATTGATTAAGAACGACAATCAACCACCATACAAAAAACAAAAACAACCATAAAGACAACAGAAACAAGTCCCGAACTGGGCACTGAAGGGGGGTTTTGGTAGCTCTGGACAGCCTAAGGATGGGAAGGTGCAGAGGAGGTTGTGGTCTTGGTTTGTAGAAGAGAAAGCATCTGTTGAAGAACACCCTCGTTCTTTTCCTTCTCTTTTTCTAGATCAGCCCTGAGAGTATCCTGCTCAGCTTCAACCTTTATCAAGCGAGATTTCAAATGAAGGATCTTCATATCCTTTATCTCGCTTTCCTGCACCAAAGTTCTGACTTTGCTGTTGACAGGCTGCTTCCTGGATGAATCAGGTCCATCTGCAGGAACATTGATAGTATAATCACATGTCAGCAAAGTATCCTTCTGAAAATAATCCTTGGCAGTAGCCATTTCAGCCTTCTTCACAGGAACATCAAAATGAGCAAGCACAACTGTCAAAATAAAACCATATGGAATAACATGTGCTTTTGTTCCATTCACAACTCTGTCCAAGAGTTGGATGATGAAAGCTGGCCAATTTATCTATTTTCCCCTATACAAACACTCCATCAAGGCTAGATCCATATAGTTGGCTTTGTGCCTTCTTTCTTGTCTTGGCAGCAGGAACTTGATGACAAACTCAAATAACAACTTGTGCTCGGGATTCATTTCACTTTTGTATACTGGCCTGGGTTCAATCTCACTTACATTGTCACCGAAGAATCTGGTAATGTTGATTGCTGAGGCCATCCCATCCAGACTAGGCCATCTTTGCCTAGTGTAATCTTCGTATCCCTCAGTAGGAATGTTCAGAATTACCCCCAGTTCATTTGCATCAAAGGAGACTTGAATTCCTTTGACTGTGGAAGTAACCCTGCCCTCCTTGACTACTGCATTACCCATGAACTCCACCAGTTCTGCTCTAGCCAGCCTTCCCTCCATGTGAAGGACCATGTTCTTCCACCCCTGCACATCCAGTGTGTCCAGTAGGTATCGCATCCTAGGTTCCTCGAGATCTTTCAATAACTTTCCCTTCAGAATTGTTCTCTTGCTAAACATTGTGACTCTATCAGTCTCCCCACCAACGTCCTTCTCATCTCCTCCACTCCACTCTCTATCTTCTTCTTCAACAACTGACACTTTCTTTGCCTTAGACCTGGACTTTTTAGCAGTTCTTGAGGGTGTGGCAGACACAACAGCTGACTTCTTTGAAGAAGCCTTAGCCTTTTTGGGTTTGGATGTCTTGACCACAATAGGAGCAGACTGCTCCTCATGTTGGACCAGTTCCAACGATTCATCATCTACATCAACAGCCTCAACATGCTCTCCTACTTTGGCTTTTCCCTTTGCAGCTTTCTTTTTCCTGCTCTCTCTCAGAGCCTTTTCTAATTCTTCTTCTTGTCGTTGTACAACACTTTTAGTAGCACGCACCTTTGGGGCAGGAGCATCAGCAGACACTTGAGCTTTTCGTTTCTTGGAAGAAACATGTGATTTAGCTTTTCTGGACTTGAGAGATCTTCTCTTTTTGGGATTGTATGAGTCTCCCAACCTCTGCAGCATCTCAGCCAGTGTTTCCTCTATAGATGAAACAAGTTCATCTATACCCTGTCTCAAGCTCTCCAACCCCGCTGCTGCTTCCTCATCAATATTTCCCCCTAAATCTGTGACATTTTTTCCAACATGCTCAAGAACGGGACCACAAATAACCAAGGGGTGCCGTCCTCCCCAGATCCCCTTACAAAACCTCCATCTCCCTCACTCTCAAGAATCTTTTCTCTTCCTAATTTTCTATGCCTATCCAGCACTTCAACATTAACAACGGACCCAACCAACACAAACCTGTTCTCAGTAATAGCAGGTTCAGAACTAACCTCAAGATTTCCTTGCTCAGAACTGGATGAACCAGGTGCTTCATCCTCATTGGCTGATTTGAAAGATTCACTTGATGATTCAGAGTTATTATCCTTTTCAGCCTGCAGAATTTCCTCCAAGAATCTTGCACGGGACCCAGAAGCCACTGATTTTCTGGCAAGAACCTTTACACGACGACCACAGGGGGCTGGGTTAAGGTTAGGTGTGGGTTCAGGAATATGAGGGTTTTCAGGGGTTGAGGTTCTTTATGGTGATTGAGAACTGTATACAGATGGAGAATTTGAATCTGATTCATAAAGCCTTCCATCATAATCACGATTTGGAGATGAAGTAGAAGAAGAAACAGGTGGTGATGACGACATTGTTATGAACGTTTCAGCAAAGAAGAAAGGTTGATCAGTTTTGGTTTGAGAAAAGTGAGATGAACTTGGTTCGACGGTTTAGTTATGAAGAGGGGAGTAATGATGACCCTTTTATAAGATGTGGCTGAGAACTTTACAAAGGGCAAAGTATTTACTCAAGTGGAAGTCTAATCGATGCAAGACTGACATTGATTAGACAGTTATAAACCCCCTAAAAACTAGGCTTATTAAGTAGAGATTGGACTTCTTGAAACTGGTTCAATTTGGATAAGTACTAGGATTTTGAATTGAACCAAATGCAGATAGAGTCCTGCTCATGTATGACTGTAATCAATTTAATAAGTATATGGAGATGAGTACGTACCTTGTCAGTCAGATGAACCAGCATGAATGAACCAAGTTCATCTTGTTAAAATCTTTAATTTTCCTCAATTTACAAAGATAGAGAAACATCATTAGCACCAAGGGAATCATATTAATACGTGGAAAGATAGTATGGCAATAAAGACATGATACTGAGCAATGATTAGTCTGGTTAAGTACCTAAGTTAAGTTTTTCTAGCCAAATTTTTTATTTTTTTCAAATTTATTTTTTTCATTTTTGTTTTTCCAATTAGGTGATCTTAATCATCCCTAATTCAAGCATGTTTCTCTCAAAATGCTCCCTACTCAGTGCTTTGGTAAAGATATCTGCAATTTGCGTGTCAGTAGCACAAAATTCAATTGAGATCATTCCCTTTTCATAGTTGTCCCTAAGGAAGTGTTGTCTAACATCTATGTGCTTAGTTCTCTTATGATGAACCGGGTTATTGGTCATACTAATTGCACTAGTGTTATCACAGTAAATAGGAATGCATCCTACATCTATACCAAAGTCCATGAGTTGTTGCTTAATCCATAGCAACTGAGCACAGCAAGAGGCTGCAACCACATATTCAGCCTCAGCAGTAGACAGAGCTACTGAATTTTGTTTCTTGGTGGCCCAAGACACAAGGAAGGAGCCCAATAAGTGAGCCATGCCTAAGGTACTTTTCCTGTCAATCAGGAAACCTGCATAATCAGCATCAGCATATCCTATAAGGTCGACATTACTACCTTTAGGATACCAAAGGCACAAATCAGTGGTGCCTTTAAAATATCTCAAAATTCTCTTCACTGCAGTGAGGTGGGACTCCTTTGCTTTCAAAACCTGGAGGCTTTTTGACAAATACATCTTCCTTCAAATATCCATTGAGAAAGGCACTCTTAACATCCATTTGATGGAGAGTGAATTCCATATGTGCAGCAAATGCTATAAGAAGTCTGATTGCCTCAAGTCTTGCCACAGGGAAAAAGGTATCATCATAGTCAATTCCCTCTTCTTGACTGTACCCTTGAACAACCAGTCTGGCCTTGTTTCTTGTAATAGTTCCATCCTCATCGAGCTTGTTCCTGAAGACCCACTTTGTGCCAATCACTGATCTGTCTAGTGGCCTGGGTACCAAGTGCCATACTTGACTTCTTTCAAACTGATTCAACTCCTCTTGCATGGAATTTACCCAATCAACATCTTGTAGGGCTTCACCAATGTTCTTTGGTTCGATTAAGGATAGGAAGGCATCAAACGCACACAAATGTTTCAAGGAGGCTCTTGTTTTGATTTCGGATGACAAATCTGTTATGATGTTCTCAAGTGGGTGAGAACTTTGATATCTGTGTGGTTTGAGCACCAATTGTTCACTTCTGGATGATTCTATGGTGTCTTAGTGTTGTGGAACAGGATCACGGCCAAGATTCACATGTTGAGTTCCCCCTGTCATGTTGCTTGGGTTAGTTGGACCCGGTCCATCACCTGTTCCATCTTCCATGGCTGCTTCAATGTGTTCACTGCTTCTCACCAGTCCAAGCTCCTCATCTTTTGGTTTCTGTCTCTCAGAAAGAGTGTTAGTTTCATCAAAGACAACATGCACACTCTCTTCCACACACATAGTTCTTTTATTGTACACTTTATAGGCTTTCCTATGTGATGAATATCCCAAGAATACTCCCTCATCACTTCTGGGATCAAATTTACCTAGGGAATCTTTGCCATTATTGTGCACAAAGCATTTGCATCCGAAAGCCCTAAGATGGGATATGTTGGGCTTTCTCCCTTTAAGTAATTCATAAGGAGTCTTCTCTACCAGTGGCCTGGTCATACATCTATTGATTATATAGCAAGCAGTGTTTATTGCTTCTGCCCAGAAGCTGTGTGGTAGTTTGCTAGAAAGAAGCATGGTTCTTGCCATGTCTTCAAGAGTTCTATTTTTTCTTTCCACAACCCCATTTTGCTGTGGGGTTCTAGGGGCAGAAAAGTTGTGATTGATACCATGTTCATCACAGAACTCAGCAAACTTTGCATTCTCAAATTCAGTGCCATGGTCAGATATCATAGATGCTAGTTGATGTCCTAACTGATTTTGAGTTTTCTTAACATATGAGGTGAACATATCAAATGCTTCATCCTTGGATGTCAGGAATAAGGTCAAAGTGAACCTTGAATAATCATCAACTAGCACCATCACATATTTCTTACCACCTCTTCTCAGAGTTCTCATTGGACCACACAGATCCAGATGAATCAGTTCCGACGTCCTGGTGGTACTGATCATTTTCTTACTTTTGAATGAGGATCTTACCTGCTTCCCCCTTACACATGCCTCACAAACTTTGTCTTCCTTGAACTTAATGTTAGGGAGTCCCACCACTAAGTCCTTAGAGACTAATTTGTTAAGCTGATTTAGACTTGCATGTCCAAGTCGTTTGTGCCAAAGGAGGGGATCACTGTCCAAAACACTTAAGCAAGTGAGTTCATTTTCAGACAGTGTGGACAAGTCTATGACATAGATATTATTCATTCTCTTTCCCTGCAAAACAATCTTGTCAGTAAGCAAGTTAATCACAAAACATTTTGTGAAAGTGAAAGCAACCAGGTTACCTCTGTCACACAATTGTGACACACTAATCAGGCTGTATTTCAAGCCATCTATCAAGTACACATGTTCGATGGAACGTGTGTCATCCTTACCTACTTTGCCAACCCCTATAATTTCACCTTTATTTCCATTTCCAAAGGAGACATTTCCTCCTTTTAGGTTTTCAAGTGAAAGGAATTGTTCCTTGTTCCCCGTCAAATGCTTTGAGCAGCCACTATCCAGAAACCAAATTTGGCTGCTTCCTCTCACTTGTACCTACAAAAGAAAATCAGGGGTTAGATTTAAGAACCCAAACTAGTTTGGGTCCTTTTCTATGAGAGAATGGATGAATTAAATTTTTTCTGGCCCAATTTGGTAGCCAATTTTTCTTTTTAACAAACCTCTCATTTTTTTTGACTGGCCTGCTCTCTTGCAGTGCACTCAATTTTGAAGTGGCCAGTCTTACCACAGTGGGTGCAGATTTTATTTTCAAGGAGAGTGAGATACTTGCTTTTGGGATCCCACTTGGGCAATTGACTCCCAAAACCAAGCCCTATCCGGTTGCTACTATGATTCTCTTGAAACCATGTCAAGGCATCAGAGGATTTATTCCATTTACAAGTGCTATCTAATTCATGTTTGACTTTGCCAAGTTCTTCTTTAAGTATTTTTATCTGTTCATCTTTGGCATACATCTTATCTTTTAGTTTTCCCATATTTTATTCCAACATGATATGAGAATGATCAACAACCTTTTTAGCGGATCCCTAGCTTCAGTTTTAAGTTTTTAGATTTTAGCTCTAGAATCTCAGTTTCAAGTGGATGAACCTGGTTCAACAAGATAATATTTTTCTTTTCAGACTCACTTACCCTGATTTCCAGGTTCATGCATTTTGCTTTTAGCATTGCCTTTAGAGATTTGATCCTTCTCTTTGGATGTTTCTTCAGAGTCATCCATAAAATCAAGTAGCAACTCAGAGAGTTTTTCTTTAGATAGGAATTTTATTTTGTTTTTAAGATGGGAGATACTTACCTCTGGTTCTTCATGTGATTCCTCATCAGATTCTCCAATTGCCATGAGCGCCTGATCTTCAGTCTCCCCATCTTTTGATTCCTCATCTAAACTTTCCCCCCAAGCAGCAACCATAGCCTTTGTTGTGGTTTTCTTGGGGTTGGACAAGTTCCTTCTTCCTGTTCCTTCTTTCATATCTCTCCCTTTTCCATTCTACTTCCCACTGAGGACAGTTTTTGATAAGATGGTTAGTCTTACCACATTTGTAGCATCCCTCATTGGTTGGGCTTTCTGTAGCTTTTGCTTTGTTGTAGTTTCCTCCTCTAGATATGCCCTTCTTCCTCATGAGAAAGTGTTTGAATTCTTTGGTAATCATGGCCATCTCATCTTCCTCCAGATCTGCTCCCTCAGTGATTCTTAGTGCTAGACTCCTCTCCTTCTTTGGACCATCCATCTTCATTGTCTGCCTTCTTAGTTCATAGGCAGTAAGGTTTCCATTAGCTCGTCCAATATGAGGGTTGCCATATATTTGGATTCCTGGAGGGAGTGATCTTGCTTCCCCAGGAAATTGGCAAAACCCTTGTCAGGATTTTTTCTACCCTATCTTTTTCAAGAATTACTCTACCAAGAGACTTAAGTTCATTTGCCAAGGTTGTGAACCTTGTGTACATCTCTCGGATTGTCTCACCTTCTTTCATAATAAAGTTTTCATACTGAGAGTATAGTAGAGTACCTCTTGATCTTTTTACCTGAGGTGTTCCTTCATGGGCTACTTGCACGGTATCCCAGATTTCTTTGGCAGTGGTGCAACTTTGGATTCTGCTATACTCATCTGGACCTAGTCCACACACTAGCCTTTTTTTGGCCTTTGCATTCTTCTCCCATTTCTTCAGATCCTCCGCGGTGCAGTCAGCTCTAGTCTTTGGTGCATCAACACCTTCAACAGTGTTCTTCATGGTCGCTAGAGGACCATCAGTGACTATGTCCCAGAGTTCATAGTCTTCTCCAATCAGGTGGTCCTTCATCCTGTTCTTCCACCAGGAGTAATACTGGCCATTGAAGAGTGGTGGCCTTGCAATTGATTGACCCTCCCAGTTTCCAGATGGTGCACTTATTTTGATCATTTCCAAGGTGTTAGCCTTTTCAAGGATAACCCGCTTTGATACCAATTGAAGTTTTAGACGTCAATACCATACAAGAAAATAGATTAATTTGCGTGGTATCCAATGTTTTGAGTGTTGTCTCACTAGAAGAACCTGGTTCTTCTTGGTGTTCCAACTTCTACTGTTGCGTAATTATAAAAGCAGTAAAGTAAAAGCACAAAGTTTTTTACGTGAAAAACACCTGGCTCAAAAGGTGAAAAAACCACGACCTACTCCTCAGTAGGATTTGCTCAAACTCTTCACTAAAACTCTGAGCCAAACAGGACTTACAAAATAAACTCTTTTGTAATCCTAGGACTAACTCTAATACCTTTGTAGTAACTAGCCTCTAGCTAATTTCTACAGGCTTCAAGTTAACTCTAACTTGAACAATGTGTACCTATTACAATTGCTTCTATGAAAGCTGATAAGATACAATATTAAAACACCTACTACAACCAACTAGACTCAATAAACAAACAGATGAAACTGGTTCTTTTAGCTGGTCTGTAGCCTTTGTATCACACAGTAATTCTGCTTGCAAAATCTCTGGGAATTTTGCTTTCAGATCTTGATTCACTTCTGTACTTGTGAGTTGAAAATTCAAGCAGGAATACTTCAATTATTTATAGAGTCAGTCGTTGAGTTTGTCGTTCAGTTCTGGTACAACTCTTCATGGGCGAAAGAGTTCGTATTAAACTCAACTTCCTTCCTTTGTTACTTTCCTTGCTGATTTCAATTTCATCTTCTTATCAATTTGCAACCTTTTCGCATTAGGAGACAATCTCTTGGTTCATTGATATTTCACAAACACATTTGTCGCCTATGCATATACGGTTCATGTGCCAACGCTTCAAGTCAAGTATGTGTGCTCTGATGGACATAGTTCAACTGGTCAGACATTTGTCAATCTTCAAAACTATGCAGTGACTTGGGTCAACAGATTCAGATCAATACCGGAACAAAATTTGGACTTGTGCAAATGCTGAAGCTCCTAGTTCTGGTGTCATCGCCCTGGGGAGGGATTGGCCGCAGGTGTGGACTCGCATGTGTGAGAAGTGGAACGCAGAAGCAGAGAGGGCAGTCCAGGCATGGCTTGTAGGTGCGGAAATTTTTCCACAGAAGCGGCGTTGCCTCTAGATGGAGAAGAGCACAAGTGCGACTTAGTTGCTGCATGCGCGCATGCGCAGGTGCGACCTGCCCTCATAGATGCGAAGTGTGCTGAGCTTAGTCATAACCGAACCTGCGATATAAATTCCGCAGGTGCAGAGCCGCTGATGAGGCAGTAAGGTCACATGAGCGACATAACTAGGCAAAAAAGGGAAAAAACAAGGGTTTGAATTCATTTTCATTTTGGGACTTTGAGAGCTCGGATTGAGGCGAGATTTTGAGGAATTTTCAGAGGAATCATTTGGGTAAGGACTCTTGACTGTTTTTTGATTAATTTCCATGAATCTACTGTTAATTACACCTTTTAATTATTATTTTGGAGTTTAAAATTGGAAAAAAGTGTAGAAGTTCTTAGACCTAGTTCTTGGGTTTTGAAATGCTAAATGAGATCGAATTTGGATAATTATTGTATAGTTGGAATCGATATCGAATGGGTGTTAAGGTTTTATAATTTTGGCCGGGTTCCGAGACGTGGGCCCAGGTTGACCTTTTGGGACACTTTTCCAATTCTTTGCTAAAATCACTGTTTCATTATTTAAACTAGTTTCCTATAGTTATATTTATAGTATGAAATTGTTTTGGCTAGATTCGAGCCGCTCGGAGTTGGAAAATTGAGGGAAAGGCCTTCTAATTGATTGATTGAGCATGATTTGAGGTAATAGACTTGTCTAACCTTGTGTGGGGAAATTCCCCTTAGAATTTAGTATTTTGGTGATAAGTTGTGATATGTGAAGGCAGAGTAAGCGAGGTGACGAGTGCGTACACGGGCTAAATTTTGAAATTCCAGGTTTTGCTACGTAGTTTCCTTTTTATGCCATAATTGAGTTACTTCAGCAAGTTATAGTCATCATGTTTAGCCTAATTTCACATGTCTACTTGTCATAACTCCTATTTTCAACTTGTATCACATGTTTAGTTGAACTACTTGCTTTTCTTGATTTTCGTATTCATTACTTAACTGTGAAACTCCTCACTTGAAATTGTTGTCCTTGAAATATCTTGTTGTCGAGTTTGGTGTTGAATTGCAGGGCCGTGATTCTTTTGAGGTAATGTGTAAGTTGTGAAGTATCATTTACTTAGTTGTTGTGTCTTGTATTTCGTGTTATTCTTGAGGTGATTGTTTGGTTGTTCGTACGAGGTTTCTGTCATGGTGTTGTTATTGTTGCACGAGGTTTCTACCGTGCGGTTGTTATTATTGCACGAGGTTTCTGTCGCAGTGTTGTGATTATTGATACGCATGCGGTGATATAAGGTCTGGGTGTTGAAATGCATGCGGTGAGATAAGGTGTCTTGATACACGTGGCTAGTGGAGGAATTACTAGAAGTCATGCGGTGTGATAAGGTGGGCTAACACGTGGGGTGCTATTTCGGGAAAATGATTTTCAAAACTAAATGTAAAGGCCCCGCAATGATATAAGGAGAGTGAGTTATTTTATGATTTGGACTACGAGGCGGTACCTCGGGAGTGCCCCTGTTGATCTTCCTTATTTGCTGCATTGTTGGTTGTTGTTTCCTTTACATGAAAAATTCTTGTGTTCCTTTCGTGTCGAATTAACTTTCCTTTATTCCGTGTTGTTACTTTCTGTAAATTCTTATTGTTTCACTTCCCATGTTATATCATTATGTCATTATATTATTTGTCTTGTTTCTTATTTGTAACACCCCATAAATTTGAATCAGTTGCGGATTAAATGAGTATTAACATGATGGTAATCAATTGGTTATGATAATAAGTGTATGAGGCATATCATAATTGAGGTCCAGGGTGAGACCTAAGTCTAAGCCAAGTTGAAAAATAACATGATAAACTAAAATTCCAAATGTGTACGCACACGACCACACTTTGGACGAGCATATCTACATATATATAAGATGGTAGGGGATGCACAACCTATCAAATAAAAGGTCTTTGAGTCTAGTTTCTAACGCTTCAAATCGTTTGTCATTTGGACATTCCTACAAGACGTTATGATCAAATTACCAAAATTAGACCACCTAGTTAATTTGGCGGACAGCGAAGCGAGACTCGCTTAGCCAGACGGGGCGCGGATCCTGGCTTCCCTTGAAGGTGATGGACAGCAAAGTGAGGCTCACTAACTACACCCAGTTCAAACAAAACCCTTGGAAAAGAACCGTGGCACAAAGAAAAACCAAAGGGGAATTGCTACACTACCTAACAAAAGAAAATCTTTTTGTTTTTTTCTTTAGACTTAAATCCCTCAAGAAAATTGTCTAATAGATCCATCGTCGGAAAAATTCCAATCTTTTCTATTTTTGTAAAAATAAATTATTCAATTAAACTAACACAACTAAAGTAGCATAGAAAGTCACCCAGACAATCTCCTCACTCCATACTTAAAATTGTGCATTATCCTCAATGCACGTCATAACTATAAGAGGGTAAAAGAAACTTCCTGGTAGGCCAAAGGCCGGAGCACTAGCATCTCATGGGGTACTCATACTTCTCCCAAGCTTGGTCTTTCGTGCGGGTACCTCACACTTAGTTCCAACCATCTGGTTTGTTGTTGCATCCTTCCAATAGCTTTGCTTTCCATTCTATTGGAAAATCAAAAATAGACACTACAAACATAATACAATTAAAGAGATAAAAAATAAAAGAAAGCAATAAAGCTAGGTTGCCTCCTAACAAGTGTGTGATTTAACGTCGCGACACGACGCGAATCACTTTTTGCCTCCACCCCAATTTGGCTTCAAGTTTTCGTTTATGCTCCAGGGGTGGTGGAACAAATCTAATTGGCCCAAGCAACCATTGTACTATTCTACACTTCTTGGCTTTTAGATGAGGTATGTAGTCCTGTCTTTCTGGCAAGAAAAATTCCAGAATGAAGGCACCTTGTTCCTCATTCCCTGACTCCTCAATCGGCTTGGATGACTCTATTTCCATATCTTCATCCAAGCACAATGTGGAAAAAGGTTTGGAGTGAGTCCAAATGCGCACAAACACATGAGCTTCACGACTTTCAACTTCCTTAACATCAATGATACTAGAGTCAACAAAATTTATATCCTCAAAGTCCTTGGCTGACTCTAGTCTCACTTCTTCAACATCGACATCCTCAAATTGTAGTTGGCTAGGTGGTTGATGTTCTACTCTGACCTTCTCAATTAACACATCAAATTTACGTTCTTCTTGGCTACTATCCCCAATACTGGCTTGTTGAGCATTAAAAGCTCCAACCAGTCGACTCAATTGAGCCTACAAGTTGCATATAGTTTTCTCTTGCCTTTCTATCTGCAATTGTTTTTCACTATTTTGTTCCAGAAGGCACTTTAACATATCCTTGATCTCCTTCAGGTCCGCATTCCCAGGTTCTTTGTTCCTATTAACTTCACAAGAAAAGGTAAAACCATCATAGTAAGGGGTTGGGGGAAGATAAGAAATATAAGCACAAACATGAAAGTGACCATTCTTACCACCACACACATCACACACATTCCACAAATAAGATTGAGTTGGTGCACATACTCGCTCTCGGGAATATTTTGATAATTATGCCATGGGTGGTTTTCTCCCCAATATGCATAAGGAGGATTAAAAGTAAAAATACCAACATCAAAACTCTCATAATTCCAAGATGCCATGTTTTTAAAATCAACAAGTAAAACAAAAATAAAAATAAAAGTTCAAACTTGCAACCTAGAAATATGTACACCTATAGCTACACCGTTAGTCCCCCGAAAACAGCGCCAAAAATTGATCACGCTCAACTCTAGTCCTAAAAAGGATAAGCGGTTGCTGCAAATATAATCCGGTCTATAAGTCTGAAGTCGAATCCCACAGAGAACTAAGGTTTCGCTGTAATTATTCAATATTGCTAAGAAACACAAGTCCAAACAATTTCCTAATTATAGAGATTATAATATTTATCTCTAACTAATTAACTAACAACTATTATAAAGCAGTAAAATTATCAACTAACAAGGATGAAATTTGAGACAGAACTAAGGAGGTGTAGAGTTATGATTTTCCCAAATGTTGGAATCCTTTATGTTCCCTACAATTTCGCCTATGTATTCTCTACTGATCGTGAGAACTTTAGGTGCAGTAATTCTCTCTCAAGAAACTACAATAATTTACTAGACATATTCTCTCGGACTACGCTAGTTGGCTTTATCTAACCGTCATTAGGACCACGTCAAGGCTTTGTTATTTCTAAACCTGCCTTTAAACCCGATATATTGATTTCTCACATACGTTAGGAGTGACATTGTTAAACAACCACCTAAATCTGTATCCTTTCTCAAGAAACACATAATAAATAGGCACAGTCAATCGATGGCCATTCAATCAACTGAAATAAGCACGTAGTTGTACAAATAGACAAATTTCAAGGTTAAATTATATTAAAACATAACAAGAATTCATCTTCCAAGAGTTTTCATCAAAACCCTAGATAAAAAATTGGCTATTCATAATATTATGCAAAACCACAATACTAGAATTCATAACCAATAATAGAAATAGGAAGAAGGAAGTGAAAAACTCGTAGAAGAATTCTTCGCCTTGCTCCTAGTGTGTTCTTGCCTCCTTAGGTCGAATCTGTGTAAAACCATGTCAAAATACCATTTTTCCATGTATATATATCAAGTAGGGTCGGGCCCAAACAATTATACCTTCTCCTACGCGAAAAAGGACAGTTTTTTGGCAGTCCGTCCGCGGCCGCGGATTCAACCACGGACCCGGGCAGGGTTGTTGGCCAGCGTTCTGTTTCCCGCATTTTTCACCCTGTTTCGCAAGGAATTTGGAAAAATATAAAACATGAAAGTTGTAGCCCGTTGAGTTAAATTTCCAACCATATATTGTGGATCCCAAATGGTGTTATGAGAGAAAAGTTATGTGCATTGTACTAGACAGTGCGCAATATGCGTACTCGATTCTTCTTTCGTTCTTAACTATCAAATTTTGATCTCCGAACATGATTCTGACTTAATTGCTTGGTCTTCTACTCAGACTTCAGAGCTCCAAACCACTTGAACTCATTCCATAACATCTACACAAGGTATACAACACCCAATTAGTACAAAACACTAGCGATTAAAGTTCAAACTCAATTAAAGTGCAATAAATTAGAGTGTAATAAGCGACTAAAATACGTAATTATAGCCTATCATCAGCGGCCCAGATAGGGTATTTTAAAGCAAATTCGGGGGGTCAACTTCCCCCTTTCTTTTGGACGAATTTTAGGGTTTTGCTCCAGTCCCTCAAGACCCCCAACTCCTCTCATATTCAAGGTAAGAAATCCCCATTATCTTTGTGTGAATTCCATCATTTTTACACTAGTATTGATGAATCTACACATAAAATACTTAGATCTTCAAGAAATTTCTTCAAGAACTCAAAGGAGGGTTTTGCAAGATTTCTTCCAAAAAGGTAATGTCTTCACCCTCTAATTGATTCTAGCATTGGATTAATGATTATAGACTCTAGTTCATGAGATATGAGTTGATGGGTTTGATAGAAAAGAATGGACGGTTATAGGTTTGGGTTGTTGATTGTTGATTACTGGTTAAAGTTGTTATTTACCTTATGGGTGATAAAAAATAGTATTGATTATAGCAATTTGAGGTTTTAGAATTTATCTAGGAGCAAGAGAATGAGTTTTTGGGTGAAGAAACCCCATTAATGAGGGTTGTGAAGCTTTATACTCACCAAGGTGACAAAAACATGAGTATCATAGCTAATATGGAATCCCTTTGACTTGTATTACTATAAATTAAAGTTTAAAGGGGTTGACAAACATTGTATTATGCTCAAGAGCAGGAAGTTAAGGTATGTGAGGCTAACTCTCTTCACGTTTGGGAATGTCTATAATTCTCCCTACGCCCCATTCATTATGACTATTACTAGTTTCCTCAGAAAGTGATTATGCCTTAGTTCCATGAATAGTCATAGAACTTCTATTCTCTAGCTTCATAACTCATTCATGACTTTCATTCTAAACATTGTAAAATTAGTGCCTAATCAATATAGACTTGGGTTTGATGCCCATGGGTCTCAGTCTAGATTATCATAATTAGTTCATGAATACATGTCTCAGCTAGTTCTATTCAGCATTCAAGTATCATGTAACTCAGTATGGTTCATTATTTCAGTATGATTCTCAAATTCTGAATGTTGAACACCTTTATTTGGGCTTGAGGCCGTAGTTTTTATGCTTTATGCATACTTGGGCATGAGGCCGTAGTTTATGCTTTATGCATTTTTGGGCCTGAGGCCGTAGTTATGTATACTTATACTTGGGCCCGAGGCCGTAGCTTATTCAGATAAACATGTTGTTCATCATTCAGAAGAGGGAGTATTCATATCCTTACTTCCTTTGTTCAGTTCAATTATTATTTATCCTTTCAGTTATCAGTTATCATTTCAGTTTCAGTTTCAATAGTTATCTTTTCAGTTATCAGTTATCAATTCTCAGTTATCAGCTTAGTTTTAGTTTCAACATTTATAATTCTTTCTTTTAGTTGATTTACATACCAATGCAATTCAAATGTACTAACGTCCTTTTTGCCCAGAGCCTGTATCTCACGGTGCAGGTAATGATTTACAGGTTGACGATTTAGAGCGCTAGGATTCTCGTACCAGCTATTTTGTGATCCCCAGTTCTTTCGGGGCATTATCATTACCTTACAATATTAAGTATTTTTAGACATTCAATGTTTTCAGTACTTCATTAGAGGCTTCATAGACTAGAGTAACAATTAGACAGAGTCACAAGCTTTTTGTGTTAAGCAATGTTGGCTACAAACATGTTTCAGACTTGTATTAGTGTTTCCACACTTTGATTTTTATCATTCAGACTTTCAGTATATCAGCATGTGTTAGTTTATCTTCCGCATTTAGTATGTTATGATATCACATGCTGATTCAGCCAGCCAGTTAGTTCGCTCGATCACATGTAGTCAGGTAACGAGTGTCGTGTTACATCCAGGCCCAGGTTCGGGGCGTGACATTATTATCTCCAGAGATTGGGTAAGGGATCGAAATTACCTTGAGGGGAAGGTGTTAGGCATCCCTCGAGGTCCATAACGGTGGGTCCCGGCCAAACTCAATTTAAGTGAATTGACTTGGTCTAAGGGAGAGGAAAACCCGTGACTTAGACCAAGTCAAGAACATCAAGGACGAGGATGGTAAAGTGTTGATGGACGAGGCACTTATTAGGAGAAGATGGCAGACATACTTCCATAAACTGTTGAATGAGGAGGGGGATAGACGCATTGTGTTGGGTGAGTTGGAGCACTCCGAGAGTCGGCGGGATTTTGGGTACTGTAGGCGGATTATAATAGACGAGGTGGTGGGAGCGATGTGTAGGATGTGCAGGGGCAGAGCAACGGGGCCAAACGAAATTCTAGTGGAATTCTAGAAGAACGCGGGGCGGGCAGGTTTGGAGTGGCTCACTAGGCTGTTTAATGTTATTTTTAAGGCAAAGAAGATGCCTGAAGAATAGAGGTGGAGTACGATGGTTCTGCTTTACAAGAACAAGGGTGATATCCAAAATTTCAACAATTATAGGGGTATCAAGTTATTGAGTCACACTATGAAGGTTTGAGAGAGAGTGGTGGAGGCCAGGGTAAGGAGGTGCGTGTCTATTTCCGAGAATCAGTTTGGATTCATGCCGGGGCGTTCGACCACGGAAGTGATTCATCTGGTAAGGAGATTAGTGGAGCAGTACAGGGAAAGGAAGAAGGATTTGCATATGGTGTTTATTGACCTTGAGAAGGTATACAATAAAGTTCCGAGGGAGGTCCCGTGGAGGTGTTTGGAGGTTAGTGGCTGTCACACCTCCTTTTTTACCGGTAAGGATGGATAAGGGAGTTTTTCCAATTAAAGTGACATAATCGAATTTGGGATTATTTTATTTATTTTTAGAGTCGCCACCCAGATTTTTATGGTGTTCCAGGACACCATTTATTTTAATATCCCAAATCGAGGAAATATTTTGACTCTATTTAAATTATCTACGAACCAAAAATCCGAGTAAGGAATTCTGTTAACCCGGGAGAAGGTGTTAGGCATTCCAGAGTTCCGTGGTTCTAGCACGGTCGCTTAGTGATTAAACTTTGCCTAAATTGTTTACTTACTGATATAAATACCTATGTGCTTACGTTTTTACCGCTTTTAACTGTTTGATTTATGTAAAGAACTTACCTCAATGCGAGTTACGCGTACGTATACTCGTTTTATTTAGTGCGCTAACAATCTTGTCACGCGTACATGTACTTGATTAATAGCCCTTAATTAAAATTATTTGGCCAAAGTCACGCGAACGTGTGCCTTAATTTTATTTTGAAAATCTACGCTTAAATCGTGTCACGTGTACGTGTACACAATTTGTTACGCTTAATTATTTAAGAAAAACTTGGCAAAAGTCGCGCGCACGCATACCAGGTTTTATTTGAAAATTTGCGCTTAAATCATGTCCACCGTACGTGTCCACAATTTGTCACCCATAATTATTTAAGAAAAAAAGCCAAAGTTGCGTGAACGCATACTTAGGTCTTAACTCCTGAACCCATAATTGTCATGCAAAAGAAGTAATGGACAAAGGGAGGCTAACAATTTCCATTCCCAATAATATTCACTAACCAAAACGAGAAAAGAAAAAGCTAACAAACATTCTGTGACTAACTATAGCTATAGATATCAAAAGTCTATATTCATTTTTCAAGACAAAATTAATCGAAAACTCCAGCATGTCATTTTTGTTTATTGTGCACTATATTCCCCTATCTTGCTTTAGCATATGTGTATGGGAAAGAGATTTGCAATTGCAACTATAGCAAGACTTAACTGCTCAATGTTTATTATGTACAGAAAGACAATGATATTCACATATATATATTTTCCTTTTCTTATTCTTCTTCTAGCTTCAAAGTTGAGAAGTTGCTCTATCCAAGAAGATTAAACCCCACCATATGCAAACAACAATCAGCAAAACAAAACTGAGAAAACCAAATACTAGTACGACACATACCAAAACAAAGGAATGAAACAATAATTCAGACGATCAACCAAAACAGAACACAGACTGATTAACGAGGCTATCGAAACAAAAAAAAACATGACCTTAAGTGAAAACAGTTGAGAAACAAAAATAAACCTCAAATAAAATCTGAAATTCAATTATTTGACAGCTTCGAAGTCAGATCTGAAACAACGTCGGCGTATGAACATGAACGAGGACCTGACCGGAAGAACACTCTAACGGGATACCTCGAACTGGCGACCTCGACCGGAGCTTTCGAACAGGTGGAAACAACATCTGTTGAAGATGGTTTTGAGGTGATTTTCATGAGAGTTTGTGAATGAAACTCTGCAACTCCATGAGTTGTTGTTACACAAGTTTCACGACTGGTTTGAGGATGGATTCGTGATAGAGATGAGGTGTGGGTGAATACGAAGGGTCTTCAATGGAGGAGGTCGTTGGCGTCTGGTTGTTTTGAGCGAGGAGGTCATGTGGTGAAGAAAGGGGGAGTGGCTGGCGGGCTAGTGCGATGACTGTTTTCGCTACTGTCTCCGGCGGCTGGGGTGGTTGTGCGACGGAGGGATTCTTGGGTGTGAAAGAGGTTACGACTGTGGTGGTGCTGTGGTGGTCCGGCGGGTGGAGGGGAGGGAGGAGATCCGGCGGCTGCTTGTTTGATGAGGGAGACGATTATCCCTCCCTAGGTTAGAGAAGATAGGTTTTTTATTTATTTATTGGTTGTCTCCCTATTTTCCAAAAATGGCAAGGTCTTTATAAGATTAGGGTGCTTAGGGTTTTTGATGTGAAGAGAGAGTATTGGGCTTGTAATTTTGGGCCCTGAAATTGGGCCAATTTTAACATGAGACAAATTTGTTCTTTAAAAAATGGTCATGTTACTACTAATTGAATTTATTTTGCTAAAGACTAATTAGCATTTTTAACTAACTAATTAGAATAATTGATTAATGCCAATGTATATTTTTGTGATTTTTATATATTAATCTATCTATTAAGAGTAATTAATTTCTAAAAGTAAAATTAAACCTAAGATGACATGCAATGAAAAATGTGACTATTTTTATGATTTTAAAATATTAAACCTACATGAAATGCAACTAAATAAAGAAAAACTCCTAAAATTCATTAAAATTATTTTTTGATTATTTTTAGGAGTAATTTCCATGCGGGGCAAAAATTAGGTGTTCACAGTGGCGTTCCGGTAGCATACATTAGGGTGATTAAGGATATGTATGATGATGCTAAGACTCGGGTGAGGACTATGGGTGGTGACTCAGACCATTTCCCTATGATGATGGGGTTGCACCAGGGATCGGCTCTTAGCCCATTTTTGTTTGACTTGGCGATGGATGTACTGTCGCGTCACATCCAAGGGGAGGTGCCTTGGTGCATGATATTTGCCGATGATATAGTGTTGATTGACAAGACGCGTAGCGGAGTTAATTCAAGGTTGGAGGTTTGGAGACAGACCTTGGAGTCTAAAGGTTCAAACTAAGTAGAACCAAGACAGAATACTTGGAGTGCAAATTCAGTGAGACCCATGATGCAGACGTAGAGGTTAAGCTTGATGCTCAAGTTATCCCAAGAGAGCGAGTTTTAAGTATCTTGGGTCTATTATCCAAGGTAACGGGGAGATTGACGAAGATGTTACACATCGCGTCGGAGAGGGGTGGATGAAGTGGAGGCTCACTTCCGGTGTTCCCTGTGATAGGAATGTGTCGTTAAGACTTAAGGGTAAGTTGTATCGAGTTGTGGTTCGACCCGCTATGCTGTATGGGGTTGAGAATTGGCCAGTCAAGAACTCCCACGTACAGAAGATGAGAGTATCAGAGATGAGGATGTTGAGATGGTTGTGTGGGTGTACCAGGAGAGATAAAATTCAGAATGAAGCTATCCGGGACAGAGTGGGAGTAGCCTCCGTGGAGGAAAAGATGCGGGAGTCGCGACTGAGATTGTTCGGACATATTAGAAGAAGCATTGATGCTCCTGTCAGGAGGTGTGAAAGGTCGGACATGGAGAGTTTGAGAAGGGGTCGAGGTAGGCCTAAGAAGTACTGGGGAGAAATGATTAGGCAGGACATGGCGATGCTTCAGCTCATTGAGGACATGTCGCTTTATAGGAGGGTGTGGAGGCCGATGATTAAGGTAGAAGGTTAGTAGGTAGTTTATAGTGTCCACTGATAGTCTTAGTAGCATACATTTCCCTTTATATTCTTATATTTTATTACGATATGTGGTTTTGTTTGCCTCAGGTATTGTATTCCCTTTTTTATTACGGTATGTGGTTTCCTTCGCCCCAAGTATTGTATTCCCTTTTTATTACGGTATTTTTCTTGCCCTTCCTGAGTCGAGGGTCTATTGGAAACAACCTCTCTACCTGCATTAGGTAGGAGTAAGGTCTGCTTACATACTACCCTTCCCAGACCCCACATGTTGGGATCAAACTGGGTTTGTTGTTATTGTTGGTGTTGTAGTCATAAAGCAATTTAACAAATAGAGATCATTTCAAAACGGGAATAAAAGGAGGTCCTAGGTTTATTAGCCTATAGGATCACTTATGTGAAATACTCGGTAGACTTTCCTCAAATAGAGGGGTTACGCGTAGCATTAGCGCACATGTCATCATATCCTTTTATTACCCAATTACCCTCCCATTAATTATTATCTAAGCGATTCTAATTGATTATGTACTCTATATGTGCATGACCCATCCCTTACCTATGGTCCTGTAGGTGCTTAGGACCTCTATTAAGGTGGTTCTAGACTCACCTATGGTGCTTAAAAAAGGAGAAAACTAGGTGTCAATTAAAAACAGGTAGGACTGTCACATAAAAAGAGCAGTTAAAGGCTCACATTTACCTCCACAAATAAGAAAACAATTGCACGCCTCAAACAAACAATTTTAAAATGCTTTAAGGTCATATATCAGGATATCTAGATGAGCACAAAAACAGAATATGCAACAGTTTTATTAAGGCGGGGAAGTGAATACCTAATCAGTTTGCCTACTGATTTTATGACTTACTGAATCTGGGCAGTTTATAAGCAGTCACACAAAGCACAATTTTAAACTTCAGAATTTTAGTTGACCTACATGCTTGCCTAGGTGTGGATCAGCAGTATCCTATAGACATTTCATCTAAACGTTAATCAGGACCATAATTAGGCAATTTGTTATGCTTATAGATATCTGAGCGGGAGTCTTGTTAAAATGATCAACGACTGAATACTCTCTCGCTTGTACTTTTTTTCAAAGGTCATTCGGACCGGTTTTAATAATGGGCGGTTTGTTGGAGGCCTGCTTACTAGACTCTCCCAAATTCTCTGGTGTATAAACTCGTCCTGTTCTGGTCATCCCTTGCGCAGCGCCGGATTCTTCCATTTTGGCCTTTTCCTTTCTTCTAGATTCGACCACATAATCCCAGGGTACAACCTTGGTGATAAAGGGCGGTGTGGTTGGCACTGTCACTGTGAAAGATGTGGCTACTTCCACCTCAAATGGAACATGTGCAGCTACAGGTGGTGCTACCTCAACTTCAAATGGAACTGACGCGGTTACCTCAACCTCAACTGGCGGCTGTATCTGCACTATAATAGAATTGAGCGTGACTGCGGGTTTCTTTGGATCGTCACCCTCTTTGATAAGTCCAATCGATCCCTCAGGATTCCATTCCTCATCTGTTTCTATCAAATTTATCCCTTCGCCCTATGATCTGGGAGGGGGTTATTGCGGATGTTGGGTGTAGCTTCCTTTGCCTGGATGACCTTATTATCAATCAAGGTCTGTATCTTATCCTTCAATGTCCGACACTCGTCAATGGTGTGCACTTTCATACCGGAATGATATGCACATGTTTTATTTTGATTGACCCATTGGGATGAATTCTCCATGGCAACAACAGGGATATGGGTGACATAACCAGCAACATTCAACTTTTCATACAATTGATAAATAGGTTCAGCAATGGAGGTGTATTGTTTGGGTGGTTTACGGTCAAAGTTAGGCCGGGGTCTTGGGTAGTTTGGACGAGTTGGAGATGACTGAAAGTAAGATGGTTGGGAATTATATGTATGGTAAGCAGTGGCTGGTTGGGAATATCTGGGAGGTGATGGTTGATATGTGGGTGGAGGTATTTGGTAGGCGAGTGGAGAGGTATGATATACAAATGGAGTTTTGGTCCCTTGGGCAACCATTACTGTTCCCACGTCTTTCTTCTTCGATATACCTCCAGATTGCATTGCTTTATTCGTGGCTTGCAGTTCCTCGAAATTTGTCACCATACCGATTTTAATGCCATCTTCATTCCTTTCCTCGAGTTTGATGATATCAGAGAACTTATGATTTTCAATAACCATCAATCTTTCATAGTATTGTGGATCCTGTGCCCTGACAAAGAACTTGTTCATCTGTTCCTCGTCCAATGTCGGTCTGACCTTGGCTGCTTCTGACCTCCGACGAGTAGCATACTCGCGGAAGGTCTCAGTTGGCTTCTTCTTTAAGTTTTGGATATAGAAGACATCCAACGCATTTTCCGTATTAAACCTGAACCTGTCCATGAAGTCGGACGCCATGCTCACCCAGTTGGACCACTTCTTAGGATCCTGACTTATGTACCAGGACAAGGCATCTCCGGTAAGACTCCTCATGAAGAGCTTCATTCAGATTCTTTCATATTTTCCGACCCCCACGAGCTTGTCACAATAAGTCCTTAGATGAACCCTGGGATCACCTGTTCCGTCAAACATTTCGAATTTGGGAGGTTTTTAACCCTCCGGCAGTTCCACATCTGGTTGTATGCATAGATCTTCATAGTTTAGACCTTCTATCCCTTTACCTCCTTCGACCAAGTCTGAATCATGCCAGTATCTCATAGTACTCCACATGGTGTTCTGGTGTGTCAAAGTTCCCAAGGGACTCAAGGACCCCGGGCAATGCTCACACCAGAAACCCTTTTAAAGAAAATAGTTTTGTGAACAAATTTGGAAAGGCCAGCCCCAGTATGTTAGAGTTCGAAGGAGTCTCATGGACTCCTAGGCAGTGCTCACACTGGAGGGGCAGGACCCTAGATGTCTAAGAGTAGGAGTTGAAAATAGTATATGAAAATAGGGGATAATTTTAGGAAAATAGTTTAGTTTTAGGAGTAAAATAGGAACAAACAGAGTCATTGCAGCATGTTGAATTCAAACAAAGACTCTAACAACCAAATAGTAGACAAAAACAAGATCACAAAGTTTCAAGAAAAGTTTCACATTTCCTAGATTTGACTTAGTTCATTAATTCTCACTAGGTAGGCATATAGCATGCTGGGAATAGGCAACTACATAGAGAAAGGTAGCAGGGGTTGGGAACATATAAGTCATTAATCAAGAACACATAAAACAGGGCAAGGATGAAAGCATACTAGTTGAGAAACAAGTAGATAAGTATCATGGATAAAATAAGAACATGCTAGAATGTAGGAACCATACTGACATACTAGACAAGACAATTTCATAAGAGTTAAAGGCATGCTAGTTAACAGAAACATAAGGCAGGCAAATGTAGGCTGACAGATTACACACAGACTAGGTCATAGTCACAGAGATGGACATGCTAATTAAGATCAATAAACAGGGAAGACATGGACTTAACTACAGAAGTGGCCATACTAATTGAGGTCAATAAACAGGAAAGACAGAAGTAGTCATGCTAATTGAAATGCAGAAATGACATGGATTAAACTACACATAAGTAAAGAAATAGACAGGAAAGCACATAGGTTTAAACTTCATAGCATAATGAATGACAATATGGGTGGAGACATACAAGTTAAAAACATCAATCAGGAAAGTTAAAGGATGCAGAACCCAATAGTCTAGCCTTGGCTTTCAGCCGACTAGACAGTGTAGCAAGCACAAGTAACAGAAGGTTTGAATAAGAGCAAGAGTTTGTATGTGTGTGTGTTTCTTTCTGAATTGTGTTTTCCTAAAGAAGTCAGAATGAGAGTTTATATAGCACTTAGTAAGGTAAAACAAATAAGGTAAAGAATAAATCGGAGTCCATAAAGCAAGGTAATCAAATAAATCAATCAGTTAATTGGGGAATTAACTCGATCAATTCACACAGAAGAATCGGGAAAGGACCCCTTAAATTGGGGAGAATCCCTTAAAGATTCAGATTGGGATTCAAATAAGGTAAACAAATCAATCATATACCATATCGAAGTCAATTAAATCCCCAAATCAGACTAATAGTCTAATTAAGGCAAGTATTACTAATTAAAGTCACAAATAAGGAAAATAGGTAAAATCACAGGGAAGCTCTAATTTCAACCGCAATATACTTCGAACCCTAAATAAAATCAGTCAGTATATTTGATTGATGGAGATAAATAAATAACGGGAAAAAGATTAAAGTAATCAGTGCAATAAACAAAAAGACCTAGGTTTAAAGCATATACACAAATTAGTCAAACCAGTAAAGAATAATCAGATTCGAACACTTGGAAGTTAAAAAAACCCTTTTGAAGAGAACTTAGGACGAAACCCTAGTTCTTAGAAAACACTGGAATCGAATAATAAAAAAGAAAAACAGAAGTTTTTCAAAGAGAAATGCCAAATAATACTTAAAACGTTTCAGATCTACAAGGATATGAACAGATTTGAATAGCATAATATTAGTGTTTTAAGAAAAATGACAGAGATGGAAGAGACATGGTTTAAAACCATAGATTCGAGCCATAAACAGGAAGAAAATAATACTCACAAACGGAGATGGCCATAGACAAAATAGTGAAAGGTTTCGAAAAAAATCCAAGTTGAATCTCTTCGAGATTCTTTCATAAATCGACATAATCGAACAACCAGAAGCGGTAGAAGGAAGGCAAGGGCGGGAAGTTACAGAGAAATTCCATGGACGAGGAGTTTTTCCGGTGAGGCGGCTAGGTTTTAGGGGGAGCGTTTGAGAGAGAAGTGGAGGGGTTAGGAAACGAACACGGTGGAACAAAAAGGAAATGAGGGGGTTAGGGTTGGTGTTAGGTTAAAAAAAGAAGGAAATAATGTGGATCGTTGATCTTAGAGATCAACGACCACGATTAGAGAAGGTTTTGGGTTGGGTAGATGAAGAATTGGGCTTGGGTAGGATTTGGGCTAGGGTTTTAAGTATTTGGGCTGGTGTTAATTGAGTTAAAACGAAATTGAATGGGGCTATTTGTTAAATACCCAACTAATTAATAAAATAATTTTTAAAAGTAATTAATAAATTATAAAAAATGATTTAAAATAATTACTCAATATTATAAAAATATAAAATCTATTTTCTGGTGAAATAATGTAATAATGCATACATGAGCTATTATTGCAAAGTTATTGCAATTATAACCCCCAAAAATGTAAATGCGGTAATTCGTGAAATAATTAAAACTTGGTATAAATATAAATAGTAATATTAAGTCATAAAATTGTTATAAAGCCATTTGTGATACAGTTAGTAATTATTTATATAAAAAAACTGGGTTAAATATAAAAATACTTAGAAAAATGCAGAAATTACGGAAAATTATTGATTGATGCTCATGTACTATTTTGAAGATAGATATGCATTTTGAAAATAATATAGGGAAACATTGGGTATCAACAACTACCTTCTTTACCCCGGAAGGATGAAAGAGTTGTCGGGTAAAGACATGATGGCCAATTTTGACCGAGTAGGGTGATTTGAGAGACATAGTCCATACTCTGGTTTCCAAGCTGCCTACATATCCATGTTTTTACAGGAATCAGATTGTGTGTAGTTCTGGATTCACCGGCGGAATATACCGATGAAGTTATCACAAGAACGGACATGAGGTTTCGAAATAGGTGAAATCATTGCAGTGAGCGGTCGGATTTGAAGTAGTATGAAGGAACTGGAGCGGGACTGCTCCTGCTGGGGTAAGGGTTGCTCATCGGGTTACCTGCAAATAAAGGATGCGCTACAAGCATATATATATATATTTACATGAATTTAAACATGATGCAAATTCCCTTCAAACGATGAGAATTGTCTTTGGACAGTTGAGGATGACGTCCATAGACCATGATGTCCTGGGCCATGAATTGTGCCGTAAGAGATTCGTAGGCCATGAGATGATGTTGTCGCGCCATGAAAATGGTGCCTCCGAACCATGACGCCTTTGAATAATGATATCCAAGTTTGAGAGTTCCTCAGGCCATGGCATGGTGTCTTCTGGCTATGAGGATGATGCCTTCAGACTATGATGTTGTCACAACCCAAAATCCATAAGGTCGTGATGGCGCCGGACACCACTGTCAGGCAAGCCAATCACTAAATGGTTAAGTTAAATTTCCTGTTTTAGCATTTTTGAAAACATTACCTTTTACTTTATTACATAATAACTGAATAAAATCCGCTAAGTAAATACGATAGTCTAATATTCCATTTTAATAAAATACATCCCAAACACATCCCAGAACCCGGTGTCACAAGTGCATGAGAAAATTTCTAAGAATTAAACAGCTACTACAATGCTTTTCCGAAATACAACTGGACAAGGAATTTAAAATAAAAATAAATACATCTGAGGGAGACTCTGTCAGCTGCAGATCGTCTCCGGATGATGCAGCTCGCCTAAGTCTCCAAGCCGGCCACATCGATGTGAAAGTACCCGTGCAATAAAAATGCATAGCAAGTGTAGCATGAGTACGAAAACAACGTGTACTCAGTAAGTATCCCGCCTAACCTCAGAGAGGTAGTGACAAGAGGTCGAATTAGTCACTTGCTAGAAGTCAATTTAGTATAATCAAGTGAGACACTAAGCGGGAATATCATAGGTAATTAAATAAAATCAGGGATAAGTAATATCAACTTCTTTCACATTTAACACTTTAAATCTTCGTCACTTCAGTTGGAAATTTAAAACTTCATAGGCCAATAAACAGGTAATAATTACAGAAAATACGCAACAATTATCATGCACAAGAAATGCCGAGGGTCGAACGGCGCGAACCAACAATAATAAAATATGCACTGCCGAAGGGTCGAACGGCTCGAACCATAGATGCATCTATTCTCCGCCGCTCGCGAATCGACCATGCGACGCGGTCATATATAAATAATAGGGTTATCCTGCTCGCGAATCATACATGCGACTCAGGAACCCACATATACACATATTCACACAATAAGTCCACATTTTTATCAAGAATGTAGTTACTCAAGAAAGTGGTAAAATTCTCTTTTAAGGAACATGAAAATAGTATTTAAATCTTTTCTGAAAATTCATTTGCCAAGTTCGATAAGGTTTTAAATATTATAAATTTATCAGTAAGTTTACAAGTACGACAAATAAAACATGCTTTTGGGTCCTAGACTACCCGGACAAGCATAATAGTAGCTACGCACGGACTCCCATCACTTCGTGCGTACGTAGACCCCACAAATAGTAGCACATATTTAATTAGTTTACCTATGGGGACAATTTCCCCTCACAAGGTTAGAAATGAGACTTACCTCGCTCCGAAATTTCATAACCGGCTTCCAAGCCCTTCCGACGACTCAAATTGATGCACAACGCCCCCAAAACTATCCAAATAACGGGTAAACCAATGAAAATAAACTCTAACACCTATAAAAATTCAATTTATATAAATTCCCAACTCCACTCAGAAAGTTGAGAAAAATCACCCTTGGGCCCGCGTGCTCGGATTTTGAAATTTTCCGGAGATAAAGATTACCTATAACATCACGAACTCAAATATATAATTTATTCACAATTTCATGCCCAAATTCGCGGTAACAATCCAAAAATACCAAATCTTAGGTTTTCTACCAAACCCCACAATTTTTCACTAATTTCCATGTTAAAATCTATATATAATCCAAGTATTTAACTTGCAATAGGTGGGAATCACTTACCTTGACATAGATGATGAAGATGGATCTCCAAAATCGCCCCTTGGTCGTCTCCAATGGAGGAAATGAGATGAAATAGCCAAACCCATTTTTTGAAAATTTATACACTGCCAGGAAACTCTTCTTCGTGTTCGCGGGCCTCCCCTTGCGTTCGCGAAGAACAAAAAGTCTCGAAAAGCCATTCCAAACTCTTCTCAGACAGCCTCTAGTATAATGATTATATCGTTTTGCAAAAAACTCCAAATTACATATGGTTTAATGTTCTAAACACTAGATTTCAAGATCTACAACTTTCATGTTTTGGTCATCTCCCAATTCCTTATAGATTTCTAGATATAAGATGCCAAAGTCAGCCCTGTGCAACACAAATTTTTTCTTCATCTTCCCGGACACCCTGTAGTATACCAACCATAACTCTTTGTACACAAATCTAAATTCTAAATTGTTTACATTTCTGAAAACTACACACAAAGATCTACAGTTCCGTTTTTACATAATCTCAAAGTTTGTTATAGATTGTGAGATATGAGCCTCCGAAGTCAGACGTGCGCAACAAATATTTTTCTTCTTCGCGAACGAGAAGAGAAAAGTCCCAGATGCCAAATTCTTCTTCGCGAACGCAAAGGGATCCTCGCGTACACGAAGAACAACATCAGACACCAGCATCAGCCATCTCAAAACAACCCGAAATGATCTGAAACCACCCTGAAACACACCCGAGGCCCCCGGGACCCCGTCCAATCACACGACTCAGTCCCATAACATCCCACAGACTTGCTCGAGGCCTCAAATCACATCAAACAAGGCCAAAACCACGAATCGCACTCCAATCCAAATTTTATGAACTTTGAAATTTTCAAACTTCTACATTCGATGCCGAAACCTATTAAATCACGTCCGATCCACCCCAAATTTTGCACACAAGTCATATTCAACATTATGGATCTGCTCCAACTTCCAGAATTGCATTCCGACCCCGATATCAAAATTTCCAATTCTGGTCGGATTTCTCAAAAACTTTCAAATTCCTATCTTTAGCCAAATGACTTCAAAATGACCTACGGACCTCCGAATTCACTTCCGATCGCGCTCCCAACTCCAGAATCACCATACGGAGCTATTCCTAGACTCGAAATCCCAAACGGACATGAAGAACACTGAAATGCACTTCAACCCAAACTTATAATATTTCTTCTAAAATGCTAACTTCTACAATTTGCGTCGAAATGCTCCTGGGTCATCCAAACCCCGATCCAAACATACGCCCAAGTCCAAAATCATCATAAAAACCTGTTGGAATCTTCAAATCCTGATTCTGAGGTCGTTTACTCAAAAATCCAATCTTAGTCAATTCTTCCAACTTAAGGCTCCCGAAATGAGAATTTTCTTTCCAAATTGACTTCAAACTTCCTGAAACTCAATTTCGACCATGCCTACGAGTCATAATACTTGAAATGAAGCTGCTCACGGCCTCAAACTGCCGAACGATGCGCTAGAGTTCAAAACGACCGGTCGGGTCGTTACAGATGCCTTCAGACAAGTTGGCAATATTTCAGCCCGTGAGGTGCAAAATATGATGCTAGAAGAAACAAGACAAGGCTTAGTCTTGTACGAAGTTAAGGGTAGAGCTTAGCCCAAGAGAAGAAAAATAGATAGTGCAAGGGAGACAATGCTTAGTCTCGGGCGAGGTTCGGGACAATGCTTAGTCCCATGAAAGTAAAAGGCAATGCTTAGCCTCATGAAAATATGGAGGCAGGGCTTAGCCTCATGAAGGATTTGGGACAGGGCTTAGTCCCATGCAAAGTGAAGGCAATGCCTAGCCTTGTGCGAATATGGAGGCAGGGCTTAGCCTCATGCAAATAAAAGGCAATGCTTAGCCTTGTGCGAATATGGAGAAAAGGCTAAGCCTCATGCAAATAAAAGGCAATTCTTAGCCTTGTGCAAATACGGAGGCAGGGCTAAGCCTCATGCAAGATTGCGACAAAGCTCAGTCTCATGAAAAAATTCGGGACATGGCGTAGTCCCATGCATATGGAAGGTGAATCTTAGCCTTATGCAAATATGGAGGCAGGGCTTAGCCTCATTTGGGACAGGGCTTAGTCATATGCAAATTGAAGGCAGATCTTAGCCTTATGCAGATAGAGAGACAGGGCTTAGCCTCATGCAAGATTTGGGACAGGGCTTAATCCCATGCAAGTAAAAGGCAATGCTTAGCCTCATGCAAATATGAAGGCAGTGCTTAGCCTCATGCAAGATTCGGGACATGGCCTAGTCCCATGTGTGCCTATGAATTTTGTAGTAGCGGCATGATAGATATCTTAGCGGGAGTCTTGTTCAAATGATCAACGACTGAATACTCTCTCGCTTGTACTTTTTTCCAAAGGTCATTCGGACCGGTTTCAATAATGGGCAGTTTGTTGGAGGCCTGCTTACTAGACTCTCCCAAATTCTCTGGTGTATAAACTCGTCCTGTTCTGGTCATCCCTTGCGCAGCGTCGGATTCTTCCATTTTGGCCTTTTCCTTTCTTCTAGATTCGACCACATAATCCCAGGGTACAACCTTGGTGATGAAGGGCGGTGTGGTTGGCACTGTCACTGTGAAATATGTGGCTACTTCTACCTCAAATGGAACATGTGCAGCTACAGGTGGTGCTACCTCAACTTCAAATGGAACTGACGCGGTTACCTCAACCTCAATTGGCGGCTGTATCTGCACTATAATAGAATTGAGCATGACTGCGGGTTTCTTAGGATCGTCACCCTCTTTGATAAGTCCAATCGATCCCTCAGGATTCCATTCCTCATCTGTTTTTATCAAATTGATCCCTTCGCCCTATGATCTGGGAGGGGGTTATTGCGGATGTTGGGTGTAGCTTCCTTTGCCTAGATGACCTTATTATCAATCAAGGTCTGGATCTTATCCTTCAATGTCCGACACTCGTCAATGGTGTGCACTTTCATACCGGAATGATATGCACATGTTTTATTTTGATTGACCCATTAGGATGAATTCTCCATGGCGACAACAGGGATAGGGGTGACATAACCAGCAGCCTTCAACTTTTCATACAATTGATAAATGGGTTCAACAATGGAGGTGTATTGTTTGGGTGGTTTACGGTCAAAGTTAGGCCGGGGTCTTGGGTAGTTTGGACGAGTTGGAGATGACTGAAAGTAAGATGGCTGGGAATTATATGTATGGTAAGCAGTGGCTGGTTGGGAATATCTGGGAGGTGATGGTTGATATGGGGGTGGAGGTATTTGGTAGGCGAGTGGAGAGGTATGATATACAAATGGAGTTTTGGTCCCTTGGGAAACCATTACTGTTCCCACGTCTTTCTTCTTCGATATACCTCCAGATTGCATTGCTTTATTCGTTGCTTGCAGTTCCTCAAAATTTGTCACCATACCGATTTTAATGCCATCTTCATTCCTTTCCCCGAGTTTGATGATATCAGAGAACTTATGGTTTTCAATAACCATCAATCTTTCATAGTATTGTGGATCATGTGCCCTGACAAAGAACTTGTTCATCTGTTCCTCGTCCAATGTCGGTCTGACCCTGGCTGCTTCTGACCTCCAACAAGTAGCATACTCGCGGAAGGTCTCAGTTGTCTTCTTCTTTAAGTTTTGGACATAGAAGACATCCAACGCATTTTCCGTATTAAACCTGAACCTGTCCATGAAGTCGGACGCCATGCTCACCCAGTTGGACCACTTCTTAGGATCCTGACTTATGTACCAGGACAAGGCATCTCCGGTAAGACTCCTCATGAAGAGCTTCATTCAGATTCTTTCATATTTTCCGACCCCCACGAGCTTGTCACAATAAGTCCTTAGATGAACCCTGGGATCACCTGTTCCGTCAAACATTTCGAATTTGGGAGGTTTTTAACCCTCCGGCAGTTCCACATCTGGTTGTATGCATAGATCTTCATAGTTCAGACCTTCTATCCCTTTACCTCCTTCGACGCCCTGAACCCGACTTGTAAACTTCTTGAGCTCCTCCGCCATGTTCTTAATGATCAGGTCCTTCTCAGCAGATTCTGGTGTATAGGATATGGGTTGAGTGGAGTGAGGTAGGGTTTCTACGTATATAGGGTTGTTTTGGTGACCGGGAGTTTGGGTATAATGATGATCATTGGTGGAGTTTTGGGGTCTGGGGATAATTTGTGGGGTATTTTGTGGAGTGTGGTAGGTGTTTTGCTGATATTATGGAGGGATAGTTTGATTCTACGGTGGGGTTGTATAATGGTGAGGTGTGGGAGGATTCTGTGGGCGTTTGTTAGGTGTGTTTTGGGGTGGTACGGTGGGGTTGACATCTGAGATGTTGAGTGTGAGGGAGAGATTTGCTAGGCTCCGGACCTACTCGAGCTCACCCTGAAGTTCTAGTATTCTCTGCTCAAGCCGTGAGACCGCATCATTTGGGGCTTGAGTACCCTGACAATCGGAAGCTTCCGCATGTTCAGCATGTGTGTTGTTGTCTTTTTTGGTGCCGTTCAAATCATCCATTTTTGCTTTTTGGGTATCAACACGTGACATGAGGCGATCGAAGCAATAATAAAGATCCAATGCAAGCGGGGTCAAATCCACAAGGAGTTAGATTTTGGATTAGGTATACACCTAGTGTGAATGTATGATATGCTCTAAATTACACTTCCACATTGAAAATTGTTGTTTCTACTTCTAATTTTTACTCTATTGATTGTAATAGTAAAGCTAAGAGACAATATTTTTGGTTTTGGTTGTTTTTCAAGTTATGAAAGATCTAGTGTTGCGACTTTCGCCTATTGGTTTACTAACGGATTTAGAGCTTTAGGGCATGTTTGGTTGATCGGGATACAATATAGCAATCACACGCGATTACTATATACCTCTTAGTAGTTTAATGATTTTACCCGATTTGGCTTTCTCAAGTCCAAATGAGTATTTTCCAAAGCAAGTGATAAATGCTCTAGTCGGGTCTTACTATCTATAGGATCTACCCTTTAATTTGGGCTATCAATTTCTTAAGTTCACCCCAATTCCTAGTTAGCCTAGTTTTCCAAGACTTAGACTCCTACGGGAGGCAGCAGTGGGGAATTTTCCGCAATGGGCAAAAGCCTGACGGAGCAATGCCGCGTGGAGGTAGAAGGCCCACGGGTCGTGAACTTCTTTTCCCGGAGAAGAAGCAATGACGATATCTGGGGAATAAGCATCGGCTAACTCTGTGCCAGCAGCCGCGGTAATACAGAGGATGCAAGCGTTATCCGGAATGATTGGGCGTAAAGCATCTGTAGGTGGCTTTTTAAGTCCGCCGTCAAATCCCAGGGCACAACCCTGGACAGGCGGTGGAAACTACCAAGATGGAGTACGGTAGGGGCAGAGGGAATTTCCGGTGGAGCGGTGAAATACATAGAGATCGGAAAGAACACCAAGTAGAGACTAAGTCAATTTGGCATTAATCGATGTTTGCAACCATCAATTCTAGAATTCAAGCAAGAACAAGGCTAAATATCATATACCCAATCATAAATAATCCCTAAATCAATAACCCGTTAAGTACCCATACAGTTTAGCTACTCATAGAAAGTGAAGAAATTAAAGAAGACACTAAGATAGAATGCATAATAATTAATTAAGGAGAGAAAATATGATGTTTAAAAGCTAATCTAGTACCATGTTACCCAATACATTAAATAAAAATGGCTCAGGTGATCCCAACTTACACAACTTAACCTAAAACATGACAAAAAGTTCTATTTATACTAAGTGAAAATATCTGACAAAAATGCCCTTGCGGAGGTTGTGCGGCCGCACCATTCTGTGTGTCGTCCGCATGTTAAGATTTACTTGTCAATTGGGCTTTCTGCGGTCGCATAAATGGGATGCGGCTACACTTCATTTAATTATGCGGACCGCACATTTCTGAGTGCGGTCGCACACTTGAACTGGAGTTGGCCTTCATTATGCGGGCCACACATTTATGAGTGCGGCCGAACTTTAGCCTCCTGCGGTCGCACAATAATAGTGTGGTCCGCACATCTTCAATCATCAAAAAACATGCTCTCTGATTCTGGTCTCTTGCGGGCCGCACAATTACGAGTGCGACCGCAATTGGCATCCTGCGGTCGTACAATAATAGTGCGGTCCGCACATCTTCAATCTCCAAAATGCATGTTCTCTGAAGCTTGTTTTCTGCGGCCGCCCAATAATTATGTGGTCCGCACTTTGTGAGGAAATATCATCAGTGCTCCTTCAAAGTTTGCGTCCGCACACAATATTATGCGGTCCACATTGTGCCCCTTTTTTGCCTTGTTTTAGTCCTTGTCCAATTTTCTCCTTTCTGAGTTGATTTTCACTTCTTTAGCTCGTTTCCCAAATTCCTGCAAGAAAGCACATTTCATTAGTTCTCGGGAATACCTTTAAGCATTTTTGAGCCAAAATACAAGTAAAAGAGAGCAAATAAGCAGTCAATCCCTACTTATCATGACACTGGGCCACAGGTAGCGTCCAACGCTACATGTGGTGCTACACTGTCCCAATCTTTTATTTTGTTCCATTTTTGCTTCAACTCGTGCACTTTCATCTCACATT
This sequence comes from Nicotiana undulata, assembly GCA_005239495.1. Taxonomy (NCBI): domain Eukaryota; kingdom Viridiplantae; phylum Streptophyta; class Magnoliopsida; order Solanales; family Solanaceae; genus Nicotiana; species Nicotiana undulata. The sequence goes on from ML277452.1 coordinate 42,885, forward strand.
ACCTGAGATTGATTCCTACACATAAAAATATCACGAAATAGCACAAATTATTAAATTACACATTTGAAATCTACGAAACATAAGTAAAGTACGAAATAATATGCATATAAATATACATGCTTTAAGCGAATTTCTTTATGTCCCCCAATTTGGATAAGAAAGAGGTAGATTTCTAAACTCTTGAAAAGAGGTAATATTATCAAATATTTTTATACTAAATTTGCAGTAAAATGTTTTAACCTTTTGAGATACCTTGGATCATTCACCAATCAAGCATTTCTAATTGGAAAATATCACCCTCCGTTTGTCAGTAACGTGAGTTGTGTTGGATTATTATGTTGCGTGCCTAGGAGAGCACTTTGGGATGCGGAGGACCTAATGTTTAATATTGTACTCCTTCCGCTTCATATTTATGGCGAGGTTGTTAAAAATATTTGTCTCAAATTATTTGCTACGGTAGAATTTTAAGACAAAATTAATTTTTTTGTTTTTCCTTTTTACCTTTAGTAATAATTGTCCTCGTAGATTATAAATACCTAATTTTGTTCAAATAATAATGAAGAAATATTAAATATTAAGACATGAATAATGGTAAAGTAGTTAAAATTCCATGCTAATTATTTTTTTTAAAGGGCGTGTATAAGAGAATTATAACAGATAATATGAGACGGATATTTTCTGTTGTGTTAAATCTCATTTAGTTGATCGGAAGCTTGAGCGCCAAAAGATTTTCACGATTTTCTCGTATATTTATATATCTTTTTCGCCCCCTTTTACAACTATTTAGATTTTCTATTGAGCGTTAAGGTACAGTCATAAATAATTAATAATAAAAATTTGATAGTTTCAAATTAGAGGGCCTAATGCCTTTAAATTTTCATTTATCTGTTTTATTTCCATTTGATGATTTGAAAACAAACGAGAATGGTGAAAATAAAAAAGCATATGATGACAGATGACTTAGCTTTATCAAGATGGAAATTGTAATACAACCGCTTAATTATTACACAGAACGGGACTAGATTTGTCTAAGACTCAAAAAGGGACACACAAAAGAGAATAAAGGAATACAAAAGGGATCCATAAGTCAGATTTAAGACTATGATCTCATGTTATTCTTCTCATTATTGCATATTACCAAGTCGAGCGGCTGCAATTTGACTGATAGTTGATCATCTTTTACACGACCCTGCATCACAAAATTAGTCGAACAAAGGCAAATTAATATACAAACTTAACTGCCACATCATAAAAAAAAATAAAAAAAATAAGAAATGCCACATCTTAACTGGAACAAGTAAAAGGGAGCGTTGGCGCGACGGTATAAAGTTTTTTCTGTAAGATCTATAGATCACGAGTTCGAGCCGTAGAGACATTCATTAATGCTTGCATTAGGGTAAACTGTCTACATTACACCTCTTAGAGAGCGGTACTTTCCCGGATCCTGCATGATCGCGGGATGCTTGTTCACCGAGCTGACTTTTTTTATATATTAAGCGGAACAAGTGCAAATCAATATACAAACATTGACATCTTATTTGTTTAATTTATTAAGTGTTACTTGATCCATTAAAGAAAGCCTTCGCTCACGTGTGAGACAATAGACAATAGCCTTCGCTTAGTAAAATATATCCTTGGAACTACTAAAAAAATTAAGGGGAAGTAACACATGTACATTTGGCTGCTTGTCAAAGAAATTTATCTCCTAGCCAATGTATATTTATCATCAACTGATTATACGTAATATATATTTTTCGGCTATTTAAGTTAATTTCTCAAAATTAGTCATCATTCATCTTTTAGTTAATTAATCCTGTCTCATAATATCGCCTCAGTACATGATTCTTTAACACTCAAAATATTTTACATACTCTTCTCTTCATGTGATGAAACAAAAGTAAACAAGCTAATTAGCACGGAAGTGATATTAGTGTATCTATAAAAACTACTCCCTATGTTTCAATTTACGCATCTTAGTGTGACTGCATACAGAGTTTAAGAAAGATTTAATCTTGTGGTCTTAAATTAGAAATGTGTATAACGTGCCAAAATATACTTGAATCTTATGGTCTTAAATATGCCATATGGAATGTTGGATTAAAAGGTTACTCCCTCTGTTTTAAAAAAAAATGGCACTATTTTCTTATTACTCTCTTTCGAAAAGATTAACACCTTTCAATATTCTTTAATAATATGTATTTATAGTCATACAAATGCTATGATAAATTTCATGCCACAAGTTTCAAAAGTTTTGGCTTATTTAAGATCATATATCTTAAAAGTCTTTTCTTTTTATTAAACTTTGTGAGAAGTCAAACTAAGTCAATTTTTCTGAAATGGAGGGAGTACTAAATATAGAAAGAGACGTTTTTTGAAAGATTGAAAAAGAAAGTAAGACATATAAACTGAAACGGAACGAGAGGGAAAGAAGGTGAAGTACTTGGTGCAGTCGAAGTCAGCACTAATAGTGTAAGGAAGAGTGACACCACATAAGCTAGGGAGTAGAGCAGCTTTGACCCAATCAATTCCTATAAAAGTATCACCAGCAGATTTCAGGCAAGTACATGCAGTTTGACGATCTAATGTGGTGGTGGCAGTGACCTCTAATTGCCTAACGCCGTCACAGCATTTCGGTAGATCACCTTCATGCTCATGGTCTGGATTTGTAATGTAAGGTTCGCAATCATCCAAATAGGTATAAACATCAGTGCAAGTTAGGGCGTATGCGCGGTTTGCAACTACTGCAACCATGCACAACGCCACAAAGATAGCGATCTTTCTGGCCATTGTTATTGTTTTGGGATAAGAGAAAGAAACAATGGAGAGAAGTAGGAGATGATAGTATTAGTTCTTTGGGAGTATGAGTGTTTGGTACAATACTCTCTTGCACCTTAGGGTTTTTATAGGAGGACGATTGAGTTTGAGTGCGAGAACTAGTTGATTCATTTATTTATTTAATTATTCATCTATGTATTGATTAATACTTTAGCTCTTACCTACGTGCATGATTCTTCCATGAACCATGTTAGGGTTTTGGGTTAATATATATGAAAGCGAAACACATGCATATGCATAGAGACGGGGGCGATTTAGGGGAGCGGAAGGAGGTTCGCTCGAATCCCCTTTATATATATAAAGAAAAAATATAGTGTGTACTTCTATATTTTATAGTTTGAATCCTCTTAACAAAGCCAAAAGCACAACTTGATGGTCAAGAGATCAAAACCTTTATAAACTCGTTGATTCAATTCTCACTGTATAGAGCTAGACTATAGTCGCACAATCCAAACCCTAACTTTTCACATTTCTTTTTTGTTGTTTTGTTCGAGAATCTCTTCGAAAAGTCTAATTTGCGTAGTTTATTTAGTTGCTTATGTTATTCAGCTCATTTTTACATTAACTAAATTAAAGATACAATTTATTTTTCTTTCTCTGTTTCGTATATTAAAGATACCTTATTTTGAGGGCAAAATACCACGTGAATAACGACTTATGTTGTAGCAAAAGACTCCTTTCTAGATATTACAAAGCTTGGAATAAATCCCTTCAACGTGAAAGGTAAGAGAAAGAAACATCTAATTGTTTGAGAAATATAAATGGAACAAATCATGCCTTCTGAATTATTTCACTTGGTGGCCAAACAATTAATCGATCAAATAAGCTATGAACCAAAACTTAAAGGAAACAACTATATATTTTGTCGGTGATACGAAGGTGCTTCCTTTTTGGGATTGGCAATCCCTTCATGTGCGGCATATTTTCTAACACGTGGGGATTCAGAGTGTACTTAGTAGGACAGAAGTAATTTTTAAAAATTCTTTGAAATAAAAATCATTTTTAACACAAGGAAAGTTTTATGGTGAAGCCTGGAAGCGAGAGTGTACCTGTAGCATATATTAGTACGATTAAGGATGTATATGATAGAGCCAATTAAGACCTTAGTACGAATAGTCGGGACCCGTTTTTATTCACCTCGGTGATGGATGTTTTGACTCAACACATCCAAAGGAGCTGCCATGGTATATGTTATTTACAAATGATGTAGTACTGATTGACGAGACCAAAGTTATGTTAATGTTAGGTTGGAGGTTTGGAGACATACTCTGGAGTCTATTGGTTTCAAGTTGAATAGGAGTAAAACAGAATACTTGGAGTGCAAGTTCAGTAACATAACCCATGAGGCTGACGTAGAGGTGAGGCTTGATACACAAGTTATCCCCAAGAGAGGAAGTTTCAAGTATTTTAGGTGTATTATTCAAGGTAACGAGGAGATTAACGATGATATCATTTATCGTATTGGAGGGCGATGAATAAAATGGAGGCTTGCATCCGGTGTCTTGCGCGATAAGAGTATGCTACCAGACTTAAGGATAAGTTCTACAGAGTAGTCATTAGATTGACTATATTGTATGAGGCAGAATCTTGGCCAGTCATGAACTCCCATGTTTAGAAGATGAATGTTGCAGAGGCGACAATGCTCAGATAGATGTGCGGTCATACTAAGAGAGATTTGATTAGGAACGAGGATATTCGAGACAAGATGAGAGTGGCCTCCATGGTTGTTACACCCCATGTTATCGTACGTAAGAGTACGTCGTAAATCAATTGATGTTTGTATATAAAATATAAAGTTTGGGAAAGTTGGATTTAACTTACAGAAAAATCGAGTTAAGATTTGCTTTGTAACGAGCCGTTTTGAGAAATTAAATTCGTAAGTTTTATGATGTCATTTTGGGACATATCTCATACCAAAATGAATGTCTTGGAACCTAGTTTCCAACGGTCCAAATCATTTATTCATACGACATCGTGGTAGAGAAATATGGATTTTTAAATTTAGGGTTGCCAAGTCACATTGCCACACTTCGAAAAAACTGGCAGGTTTATAGGCCAAGTTGCGACGCAGTTTTCTCCCAATCTATTGAGAGTTACAAGGAGATATTCATAAGGAATTAAATCTCCAGGTTCCTAGTTTCTAACGCTGAAAACGGTTTGTCAATAAGATATTGGAGTAGAGAGATACAAGTGTCCGAAGTTGCACTGCTCAAGCTACCAAGCAGGCAGCTTACCCATCTGCTTGGAGAATTGAGGCGGTGGGCTTATAAGTTGTCTTTATCCATTACATTTCGTCAATATCCAAATATTTCTTACACCAAAACACTCTCTAGCTCTCCAAGAACTGGTCCAAGATCCCAAGGACCTAACTCAAGAGAAATCAGCACAGTTCATCATCAAAGGTGTCAACGACTCCAAGAGAATGCTTCTATGATGTTGTAATGTGATTGAGGGATATTGTGATTGAGTTAGGGTTTCGAGTTGTAGCTATTGTACAAGGTATTTATAACATCTTCTTGATTGTGAAGGTTAATATTGTGTTGGTTGTGTTGTTTGAGTGAAAAACCCATAAGATAGCACTTGAAAGAACATGGGATATGGTTGACTTTTTGGTTGGACTGTTTCAAGGCTAAATATATGGTTTGTGGTGGCTGAAAATTGCAAGAGATAATTTGATAATGTTGTGGCTTATGTTTTAAGCTTTTCTAGGTGTTAATTAAGTTGATTGAAAAAGAAAAGATGAAAAATAAGTGATTGACAATAAAAATTAAGGTGCTAGATGTATGGGGCTGTTTTGGAAGGTATTTGTGGATGTTTTAAACTAGAAATAACATGGAACATATAAGTATGATGTTGTGAAGGTTGTAAAATAATTTATGGAATAAGAGTTGGATTCAATTTATATCTTGTTATGAGTAAAAACGAGTTTGCCGCTCAATATGATTGTTAAGATAATCGGAGAAACTCATATTGGATCATATCGTTGTTGTTGCTATTGTTGGTTATAGTTGTTGTTGTTGGTATGTTGATGGATATTAGTGGACTTTGGGTTGTATTAAAAATAGGAGAGTTGCTGCCCTATTTTGCTTAAGTCATACAAGTAGCCAAATTCGATGGTACGACATTATATGTTAACAACAATATCATTTCACTTGTTGTAGATAAAAGAAGTTGTGTTGAGCTTGGATTAGCAATAAGGAAAAGATCATACAGGTAGGTTAAGGCTAATCCTTATTTATTTTGGCATGATCCAAGTAATGAGACGTAAACGTAATGCTATTCCATAAGTGGTTCTACTTTTAGCACTTAAGGATATCTACGTTATTCATTCCTATAAAGTGATATTCAAGCATGTCTAAGTATGTTCCGAAGTCTCTATTGAGGTATATGATAGAGATGTTAATGTTTTTAATATAGTGATACATGCATCTTCATGCATTTACCACCGTGCTACGGTCGGTCGGGCAGCTACCACCGGTTGGAAAGCAATGTATTATTATTTACCACCGGTTAGGCAGTCATGCATATTTATTTACCACCGAGCTACGGCTGGGCAGTCATGCATTTACCACCGAGCTACGACCGGTTGGGCAGTTATATATTTACCATCGAGTTACGCCTGTTCACAGGCAGTCATATATTTACCACTGTGCTATGACCGGTCGGGCAGTTACCACTGATCAGTTGGAGAGTCATGCATCGTACGCTATGGAAGATAGAATTAAACCTCTCTCTCGATGTATAATAGAATGATAGTTCTATTGTGTGCCATCTTCACCAGAAAATGCCGCGAGATCGGCCTCGGAGACATGCAACAACTATGGAATTGAAGGAGTTATGAGCAAAGGGAGTAATCAGGAATCCAATGGAGGAATTAGATGAAGCAATTACGGTTATAGCTGAGGAAAAACCAATGGAACGGTGGACAACCCTAATAAAAGGGCTCAAGACACTGCCGATAATAGCTGGAAGCTCAAATTTAGTACAATCTGTGCAAAGCAAAAGTGCAACTGTTATAATTGAAGGATCTAAACAGCGATAAGTTGAAAAGGGAACGGGAGATCCTGGAGCTTAGAGGAAATTGGAGCTACCTGCTCAGCCAGCTGTTGGGTAGTTATATATTTAGCACCGAGCTACGGCCGGTCGCGGGCAATCATACATTTACTACCGTGCTACAGCCGCTAGGGCAGTTACCACTTATCAGTTGGACAGTCATGCCTCGTACGCTATGGATGATATAAACAATCTCAAAGAGAAGCATTATATATATATATATATATATATATATATAATGCTTCTCTTTGAGATTGTTTATATCATCCATAGCGTACGAGGCATGACTGTCCAACTGATAAGTGGTAACTGCCCTAGCGGCTGTAGCACGGTAGTAAATGTATGATTGCCCGCGACCGGCCGTAGCTCGGTGCTAAATATATAACTACCCAACAGCTGGCTGAGCAGGTAGCTCCAATTTCCTCTAAGCTCCAGGATCTCCCGTTCCCTTTTCAACTTATCGCTGTTTAGATCCTTCAATTATAACAGTTGCACTTTTGCTTTGCACAGATTGTACTAAATTTGAGCTTCCAGCTATTATCGGCAGTGTCTTGAGCCCTTTTATTAGGGTTGTCCACCGTTCCATTGGTTTTTCCTCAGCTATAACCGTAATTGCTTCATCTAATTCCTCCATTGGATTCCTGATTACTCCCTTTGCTCATNTAGAGTGATAGTGCTATTGTGCGCCATCTTTACCGAAAAATGCCGCGAGATCGGCCTCGGAGACATGCAACAACTGTGGAATTGAAGGAGTTATCAGTGAAGGGAGTAATCAGGAATCCAGTAGAGGAATTAGATGAAGCAATTACGGTTATAGCTGAGGAAAAACCAATGGAACGGTGGACAACCCTAACAAAAGGGCTTAAGACACCGCCGATAATAGCTGGAAACTCAAATTTAGTACAATCTGTGCAAAGCAAAAGTGCAACTGTTATAATTGAAGGATCTAAACAGCGAGAAGTTGAAAAGGGAACGGGAGATCCTGGAGCTCAGAGGAAATTGGAGATACCTACTCAGCCAACTGTTGGGCAGTTATATATTTAGCACCGAGCTACGGCCGGTCGCGGGCAGTCATACATTTACCACCGTACTACGGCCGGTCGGGCAGTTACCACTGATCAGTTGGACAGTCATGCATATATATATATATATATATATATATATATATATATATATAAAAGTAACTTGAGAATTAAAACTTCTCTCTCGGTGTATAATAGAGTGACAGTGCTATTGTGCGCCATCTTCACCGGAAAATACCACGAGGTCGGCCTCGTAGACATGCAACAACTGTGGAATTGAAGGAGTTATCAGCAAAAGGAGTAATCATGAATCCAGTAGAGGAATTAGATGAAGCAATTACGGTTATAGCTAAGGAAAACCCAATGGAAAAGTGGCCAGCCTTAACAAAAGGGCTTAAGACACCGCCGATAATAGCTGGAAGCTCAGATTTAGTACAATCTTTGCAAAACAAAAGTGCAACTGTTATAATTAAAGGATCTAAATAGCCAGAAGTTTAAAAGGGAACGGGAGATTCTGGAGCTCAGAGGAAATTGGAGCTACCTGCTCGCCAGTTGTAGTGGCGAAATGGAAGAACTATTTGCTGAGAATAAGATGGCTACTAGAGGTATGAATCTACATTACATAGCTCCTATGATTAAGAATGGAGTTAAAGTGGCCAAATTAGACAAAGAGGTGGTTGAGAGAGCTACTTAACGATGGAAAATGGATGTGATAGTGTATGTAGTGGGTGAAACTCCTACTATTGCTGCTTTTGAAAGACTTGTCTCATTTCAATGGAATTTTATTGCTAAACCCACAATATACCTTCATAATGAAGGGTATTTTGTGGTAAAATTTTCTACAATAGAGGATAGAGATGTTGTGTTGTATTCGGGACCATACACGATGAATAGCAAGCCAGTTGTGGTTAAAATGTGGACTGCTACTTTTGATTTTGCAAATGAAGTATTGAAGACCATCCCACTAGGGATTCAACTTCCTAAGTTGCCACTCAATTGTTGGGAGGATGACTCACTGAGTAGAATTGGTAGTACATTGGGAGTTCCTATATATGATGATGTTTGCACTACTAAGGTAGAACGTATATCATATGCCAGCATTTTGGTCGATGGATGTTATTAAACCTCTCCCAAAACAGATCATTGTGGAAGATCCAAATGGTAGGGAATTTGAACAGGAAGTCTGGTATGATTGGATGCCTATGTATTGTAACAAATGCTTGTAATTAGGACATGTGAGCCAGGAACCACAGAAAGAAGAACTACCAAAACAAAAGGGGAGAGATCAGAAACCACAACAATTCTGGAGGTGAAAATGGCATGTGGAAGAGGGTACACAAAGGGAGCAGGACATTCAAAAAGATGTTGTCCCACAAATTCAAATGCAGGATGAGAAGTAGAAGGGAATTGAAAAGGTACATGAAGAGAACTCTTCAAAAACTACAGAAATGAATATAAATGATGAAGGTTGGAAGACTATAAAGAACAAATAATGTCAAAGAGTTCAAGAAATGTGGGGAAAGAACATGGGGGTGAACAAATCAAATGGATTCAATACACTTGATCCTTCAAGTTCACAGATGCCTACACAAACAAGCTTGGGGTCCATCAGCATGAATAGGTGGGAATTGATGCAGGAGACATATGATCCTTTTATACCAAGATGAATATAGTAGCATGGAATGTAAGAGGCTTGAATAAAGTCTATAAAAAAGAGAAATAAAGCAGTGTCTTAGAGACAATAAAGTAGTTATGATAGCAATAATTGAGCACAAGGTGAAACAACCTATGGCAGAGAAAACTATCCAAAAAGTCTCTGGGAATTGGAAATGGACTGATAATTATATGGCTAGTATCATAGGGAGAATATGGATCTTGTGGGATCCTGGAGTACTGGACTTTATACAACATAGTTGTTCTGAACAGTTAATCACTGGGAAAATTATCATACAGCAGAGTAATAAAGAATACTGGATGACAGCAGTGTATGGTTTGCATACCATTGAACAAAGGAAGACCATGTGGGAAGATTTAGAACAGTTGCATAATGAGCTACAAGGACCTTGGATTACTGTGGGAGATTATAATGCCATTCAAAGCATTGAAGATAGGTATAATGGTAACCCTGTTATGGAGGCAGAAACTAGAGACTTCTCTAAATTTTTAGAGAACACAGGAATGACAGAACTTAAATAGTTGGTAGATAATTTACGTGGACAAACAATCATGTACATAGCAGAATAGATAAAGCTCTAGTTAATATTGGATAGATGCTGAATATGACACAGTTAGAGGTGGTGATACATGATCCTTTCTTTTCTGATCATACCCCTTTGTGTATCTACTTTGAACAAAATCATCAACCTATGCCTCAGCCATTCAAGTTTTTCAATAACTTAGATGAGCACAAGAAGTTTAAAAGAATAGTCAAAGAAACTTGGGAGCTAAATATGCAGATACCTGCTATGCAAAGAATTTGGTTGAAATTAAAGAGGTTGAAAAAGGACTTTAAGAAGTTAAATAGAGAAGAGTATGGAAGAATTCCTGAAAAGATTTTAGCCACTCGAGAGAAACTGCAACAAGGACAATTAGAAATGAGAAATCCTAATCACTCAGAGGCATTGAAGAGCAGTGAAAAAGATCTGAAAGAGAAGCTGGAGAAGTGGATTATGGTAGAGGAAAGTATACTCAAGCATAAGTCCAGAATTCAATGGTTGAATCTTGGTGATTCAAACTCAGCTTTCTTCCATGCTAGTATCAAGAATAAAAATGCTTAAAAGAGAATAACCAGGTTGCTCACTCAGACAAGGATGCATACATAGAATCAAGAGGAGGTGCAACAGGAAATCTTTCAATTCTACCAACAGCTTCTAGGATCAGCAGCAATGGAAATTCCAGCTATTGAACCTGAAGTGATGAAGAGAGGGGATGTATTGACAAGAGATCAGCAAGTGAAGCTAATAGCTCCTGTGACTAAGGAACATATTTATCAAGCCCTACAAAGTATAGAGGATTCAAAATCCCTTGGGTGTGACAGATATAATGCTCTATTCTTTAAGAAGACATAGGAAATTATAGGTGATGGATTAGTTGAGGATGTCCAAGAGTTTTTCAGAACATCTGAAGTTTACAGGCCAATTAATTGCACCACAGTGACTTTGATACCTAAAGTGCATAATCCATCCAGAATAGCTGAGTTCAGACCAATATCTTGCTGCACTACCATATATAAGATCATTTCCAAAATCATCACTAACAGACTACAAGAGGGTAATGAATTATCTAGTTGATAATAGTTAGTCAGCTTTTGTTCCTAGATGGGTAATATCAGATAATATTATTCTAAGTCATGATCTAGTTAAAGGGTACAACATGAAGGCTATTTCTTCAAGATGCTGTATGAAGATTGATATGAGAAAGGCATATGATTCTGTGGAGTGGTGCTTCCTAGAGCAAATTTTAGTCCAACTGAATTTCCCAGAGATCTTCATTAACTGGATCATGAAGTGTGTCACTACAGTATCCTATTCTATTCTTATAAATGGGAATCCTATGAAGCCATTTCCAGCAAAGAAAGGACTCAGACAGGGTGACCCTGTCACAACCCCAAATCTAAACAAGTCGTGATGGCGCCTTTCGTGGAACTAGGCCAGTCAAATTAACACTCAAAACGTAAAGAATCTTCCATTTATATCATTACTAAACTGATAAACCATAAAGGTTTCGTTTAATCATTTTTAAAACAGATAAAACTATGTCGAATGTTAAAGACAAACCCATGATCCCGAAGTCGCTGGTCATGAGCATCTAACAAAAATATAAAAGTTTGTAACATAAGATTTATAATAATAAGAGGGAGAATGCAGGGTTGGGGACGCGTGCAGCTACCTCGCAAATCTCCGAGAAATCCCTAAGGCAGTAAACAACTCACTCTGCCCTAGCACCTGAATTTGCACACAAGGTGCAGGGAGTAATGTGAGACCCTATGTCTCCTTTCTCTTTTGTCCTATCTATGGAATACTTAACAAGAGTTCTAAAGGGTCTGAAGGAGTTCAGATTCCATCCGAAGTGTGCAAAGTTGAAAAAAGTACAACTTAGTTTTGCAGATGATCTGCTACTGTTTTGTAGAGGTGATATGGCTTCTGTGAAAGCTTTGTATGCTTGTTTTCAGATGTTTTCCAAAGTATCAGGTCTGGAAGCAAATGTGGAAAAAAGTAGTGTCTACATTGGTGGAGTGAACCAGCAACTACAACTTGATATAATGGATCATCTAGGTTTCTTAAAAGGAGATCTTCCTATAAGATACTTAGGGGTGCCTCTTAGTAAAAAAAAAGACTATCCTTGGCTCAATGTAAACCTATAATTGATAAGATAATAGGCAGGGTTACAAGTGCACATCAAAGCTACTGTCTTATGCAGAGAGATTGCAACTAATCAAAAATGTTCTCTTCTCAATCCAAACATTCTGGTCTCAAATATTTTCCTTACCAAAGAAGCTGATTCAAATGGTTGAAAGTGTATGCAAAAGATTCCTATGGACAGGAGGTGTAGATACTTAAAAAAGGGCACTAATTGCGTGGGACAGAATCTGCATTCCAAAAGTTGCAGGGGGAATAAACATCATGGAAATTCAAGCTTGGAATAAGGCTGCTATATGCAAACTACTGTGGAATGTTTGTAACAAGAAGGATAAAATATGGGTGAAGTGGATACATTGCTACTTTGGGAGAAAAACAACTCTGTGGATGAGTCAACCTAAGAAGGCATCTTGGATTGTACAAAAGATCTTAAAAGCAGCAGAATGCCCGGGAGAAATGGGGCTACAAGAGAAGGAATTTATGTTGATAAGGAACTTCTCCATACAAGTAATGTACAGAAAGTTTCAAGGTGAGTTTCCAAAATGTTCATGGAAAAGAATGATATGTAACAACTATCGGGCTCCTAGATGGGTGTTTATACTATATCTAAACTTACAAGGGAGATTGCAAACAAGGGATATAATCGCAAAATCGAGTCAGGTTGATGACTTGACATGCCCATTGTGTGCAAGTGATCCAGAAACAACCGAGAATCTATTCTTTAAATGTGAAATGACATCGCAAATATGGGAGAGATTATCAGAATGTCAAGGAATCAAAAAGAGAGTCCAAGGATGGTCTGATGAAGTTCAATGGGAAGATGTTCATGCAAAGGGACAATCAGCAGTGGCAAATATGTATAGGCTATGCATGGCAGCATGTTTCTATCATATATGGAAGGAAAGGAATCTGAGGATATTTCAAGGAATGTCCAGGACAAAGGAGATCATTATACGATTGATAGCACAGAAAATTCATAGTCGTGGAAATCAATATAAGAAGCTAACTAGGAAGTTACAAGATATGAAGTGGTATCCTAGAGATTGAGGATAGTTGTAGTTGTAGTTGTTTTCATTCTTGTGCTCTAGGTAGAATTTGTTGAGTATAGGACTTGGGGCATGATGTCCAAGTTCCTAGTAAACGAGTGTTGTAATGTTATAGTTGGTTTGTGAAATAAATTTATATATATATATGCATATAAGGTGGCACTTCAGAGATTCATATTGATTCTTATATGTCTTTAATTAATGTTGAATTACTGTTATCTTTCAGTTCCGCCGTACATACTCAGTACATTATTTGTACTGACGTCTTTTTGTTGGGGACACTGCATTCATGCCTGCAGCTATATATAATCAGTTTGACGAGCCCTCATAGTAGACGAGATTGGCTTCATCGAAGGATTGGTAAGACTCCACCTCATTCGGAGTGCAACCGAGTTTATGAGTCATCGTGTCAGAATTTTGCTATAGACTTATAGGTAGGCCAGTATCCTGTCCCATTTGATGTCGAATAATCTTAGAGGCTTTATAGATAGAGGTTCATTTTGTACAGTATATCAGAGGCCTTGACGGCCAATATGTATTCATGTTTTAAGAAAAAGGGTCCAGTGATACAATGTTGCCCACTTATAGTTATACATTATGAGTTTTGGCCATGTTGGCCCATGATAGTTACAGAAGAAAAACAAATGAGTTACACAGTGGTTCGCTCGGGCCAGCATGGCACCGGGTGCCAGCCACGCCTCTCCAGGTTTGGGGCGTGACAATGGTGGACAAGATGTAGGATGTAAGGCTGAGATGGTTTGGACATGTGAAGATGAGATGCACAAATGCACCACTAAAAAAGTGTGAGAGGCTGGCGATAGTGGGGCTAAGGAGAGGTAGAGGCAGGCCAAAGAAATATTAGGGAGAGATGATCAGGAAGGACATGATATATCTTCAGCTCAGTAAGGACATTAACCCTTAATAAGAGGGTGTGGAGGTCGAGGATTATGGTAAAAGGTTTTGAGAGAGTCGAGTGTATTCCTTTCTATTATCTTGCGATTATGACTCCTTTTCAGTCCCGTAGTTATAGTATCATTCTCATATATTCTTATTCCTGAATGTCTATTACTACCTATTATATCTCTTACTTCGGTTTTCTTATTATTTTGTTCTTGTTATTGCTTCTTTTGCCATGACTTCTTTATTACTCTATTCGCGGAGTTTACCTTTTCCTTGAGTCGATGGTCTACTGAAAATAGCCTCTCTACCTGCGAAAGGTACGAGTAAAGTCTGCGTACACACAGAGGCGGATGCAAGGCATTGGTACCGGGTTCAACTGAACCTAGTACTTTTGGCGCAGAGCATAAATTTATGTGTAAAAATTTATTAATATTGTAATATATTGCAATATGAAACCATAACTTTAAAAATACAATGAGTTCAATGCTAAAAACTTTACACAGTGAACCCATAAAACTTAAATCCTAGTTTCGCCTCTGCGTACACACTATTCCAAATCCCGTTTATGAAAATATACTAAATTTGTTATTATTGTTGTAAAGAAAAACTAGTTGAGAAGAAAAATTACTTCTCGCATAAATGATCAGAGAAGTCAACTTTTCATTATGGAAAATGTTTTTTTGTTTTTTGAGAAAATATATTTTAGCAACCACATACAAAAAAATGAATAATTTCTGAGAAATATTTTCCACCTTTGGCGGCCGCAAAGTTTGCCATATTTGTCGGTCCTGCATTACCTTCGATGTTCCTGATTTAGCTGCCCAAGTACTAAGCTTCCACGTTCACACTTTTTAATTCCAGCTTTACAACTGCTAAGCAGCTTAAAAAAAATAAAATCAGAAGTGCTTATTTGCTCAGATTATAGTAAATTGTATAAATTTAACGTGAAGGCCGATAATTAGAGTAGAAGTTTTAGTAGGTAGTCAAGTATTTTTCCATCCTATACCTGTAATTTTAGTATGTTCTCGTACTTTCTTGTTCTGTCTATTACTACATAATGTGCTTCTGCTACGGTTCTATTATTATTTTGTTGTTGTTAATGCCTTTTTTTCTTGACCTCTTTATTATTGTATTTCCTATTTTAAATTACTGTATTTATGCTTGACTTGAGTCGAGAGTATTGAAAAATAGAAATAAGATAGGCGGAAACAGCAGCTTCTCCGTACTCTACTTAACTATGTTATTGTTATTGGACTCTCAAAGCCCTTTTTGAGATCTGCACTTTTTAAGGTTGTTCACCGACTGTGTTATTCCTCCATGTAAATAGGAGTATTAATTATTGCCAATTTGTCACACCCCATTAATTAATTACTTTATTAATAGCAATGTGTCGGTACGTTGTGGAACGAGAAAAATTAATGTCCTTTTAGATCTAACGTTTAACTTAATTTTGATGTGGATAACGAGACCAAGTGGATATTTAGAACTTCTCTCCTCATATCTCACATTCCAAACCATTAACGGCACCAAAATTTTCACCAACTTAGGCTCCAAAATTTTCGCTAACTTATTTGGTTGGTTGTAACGTATTGTTTGGTAGGTTGTAACGTATTGTATTGTATTATATTATTTTATTATTTCAAGTGTAATATTTGTTTTGATTGTTATTTAAATTTTATTATATTGTATTGTTAAATTTTTCGTTACGTAACTATGAAAAGTGCCACTTTATGTAACGACGGACTTGATATAGTGATATCGTTACCTTTTTTCCCCTCTTATTTTGTCCTTCTTTATTATTGAATAATCATAGTATATCCTTTACCCTACTTTCTTATATATTAGTTCTGCTTCGTATCCTATTTTTTCTTAGTAATGTTGAGAGTTTATTCATCATATTTTTGGTGTGTGACATCATGAAACGACGGCAAACGATATAATCTATCCAAATATTATATTCATCAAACAACAAAATATAATACAGTATAATATAATACGATACATTATGAAACAACATGTAATAACCATCCAAACAAACTATAAAGGTAGTTAAAATATAAAAAAGTAATCATATTGTCACGACCCGAACTCTCACCTTTCAGGCCGTGACTGCGTCTAATGCTGAACCCGCTAGACAAGCCAACGTATACAACATCATTGCCTTAATAACACAATGTAACAGTATTTAAAACTATTAACTTTCAAACATTTACTGGAATAACTCGAATTCATTTATGTCCTACCTTTTTCGTAAAACATCCCACTCTATTAACTCTCAAAACTTTACTGAACATTCCAAATCACTTCAATTGTTTCACAACAGAAAATTAATAATATTATCTCAAAAACTCAGAATGAAATGATAAGACATCTACAACGAAAAATCCAAAAACCGGGGTGTCACAACCTCACGAACTATCTAACTGAGTACTAAATACAAAGTCCGTAAAGAAATATACAATTGTCTTGAAACTAGGAGAAAAGGTAAGACAATGAGGAATCCAAAAGCAGGAGAGACACCAAGGCCCACGAACGACAGCGGGTATACCTTGAAGCTCTGGGTGGACTGAAGGTGACCCCCTCAATGCGGTCCACTGGGTACGGATGCATGATCTGCACGACATTGAGAAGTGCAGTGTAGCATCAGTACAACCGACCCCATGTACTAAGTAAGTGCCGAGCCTAACCTCAGCCGAAGTAGTGCCGAGGCTAGACTTGACAATAACGATAACCTGTCCTATTCTACAGCATGTAACAGGGAAAATACAAGACAAGGGATAACTAAACAAGTAAGGGATACGGGAGCAGAAAAGGGGAAAAACAAGTGAGGTAAAGCAGTCTAATTGACAGATAGAAGTAAACTAGGGAGGCATCTAATACAATAGCCCACGAATCAAGTACAAATATCAGAAAGGTAAACAAATGACACGGCATCACCCTTCGTGCTTTTACTCTCTTCCTCACAATGCAATGTACAATGAATCATGGCACGACATTTACCTTCGTGCTTATAATCAATAACATCATGACACGATATCACCCTTCGTGCTTTACACTCTTCCTCACTATGCAATGTAAGCAAATATCATGGCACGGCATCACCCTTCGTGCTTTACACTCTTCCTCACCAAACAACAGCAGATAAAATGGCAAGGAGTACATCATAGTGGAAATAAGCAGTTCCGAAACATCCAGCAAGGGAAAAAACATCAATTCAATAACTCAATAAATGCCCGGCAAGGGTCACAGCTATAACCAATTACCTCAATCACGTGCTCTACACTTGTATTATCATTCGTATCAATACTTCTCAAACTCAATAGCCAATACTTTCAATCAAGAATAAATTACCAAGTAAAGACAATCTCATAATATACTAAACATGGAAGAAATACTGCAATTTCTATCAAAATAGACTCACGGGCATGCTTGACACACATTGCATAGGTACTCGTCACCTCACCTATGCAATGAACATGATATTCACTTAGCACATAGCAAATAATACCTATTCCCTCACCAAAGTTAGGCAAGACACTTACCTCGGTCCAAAGTATAGCAATCAACCCTCTAAGACCGCTTTTCCTTTTGAATTCAACTCCGGAACCACAATATCTAAGCATAATTAATTTAAGTGTATCAATAATAACTCAATAACACCATCCCATAGCCTAAATATACAATTCCTACCTTTCTTTCAAAATTCCCAAAATTCGACCTCGGGCCCACGCGGTCTAAACTCGAGGTTCAGACCAAAACCCGTTCACCCATTACCCCACGAGTTCAAATATATAATTAGTTTTAAGATCCGACCCCAAATTGAGGTTGAATCACCCAATTTTCCAAAAAACCTAACACTACCCAAAATCCCAATTTCCCACTTTGATTTTATGTTTTTAGGCCTAGATTCTAGTTATTAGTTAAAGAAATTACGAGAAAATGATGATAAGAACACTTACCTAGGGAGCTATGGAGGTTGGGGAGCTTGATTCTCGGTTATGGAGGTTTGTGGAAGAAGAAAAGGATGAAGAATGGAGATAATCCCGTAATGGGTCTGTTTTGGACTTAAAAATACCTGGGATTACCATGTGCGTTCGCAGCACATGCACTGCGTTCGCACAAGGTTGCCGAAAATACCCTCCGCGATCGCGGAGAACCAACCGCGTTCGCACTGAGTTACTACCCCCCTGCCCCCCTGACACGCCTAACTTTGTGCGTTTGCGACCCCTGTGGTGCGTTCGCACAGGAGGACTTACCCAATACTCCGCGATCACGACCTATATGGTGCGATCGCACTGCTTAATTTTGACCCATGCCCCAGGCCCCTCACTTACCCTATGCGATTGCAGCCCCTCCCATGCGATCGCACAGACCAAAAGACACCAGAAACTGAATCAAAACACCAGATTTTCCTATCTTTTTACACCCTGTTAGCTACCCGGAACTCACCCGAGCCCTCGGGGCTCAAAACCAAAAATATACACAACTCCCAAAACATCCTACGGCCTTATTCAAGCTTTCAAACCATCAAAAATATCATCAAAACAATGAATTAAACTCCAAAATCTATAGAATTTTCTCAAACTTCATAAACTTCTAAATTTCCCATTTTTAATCCGAATCACGTCATTTCAAGTCCGTTTTACACCAAATTTCACAGATAAGTCACATAACATATAATAAACCTGTTCCGGAACCATAATACGGGCCCGGTAACAGGGTTTTCACATAATAATTCATTTTCAAAATCCTTTATTATTTTAAGAAAAAAATTTTCTTTAAAAATTCTTTTCTCGGGCTTGGGACCTCGGAATTCAATTTCGGGCATACGCCCAAGTCCCATATTTTCCTACGGACCCTCCGGGACCATCAAATCATGGGTCCGGATCCGTTTACCAAAAATGTTGACCAAAGTCAACTTTATTCAATTATTTCATTCAAACTCCATTTTTATCAAATTTTCACATAGAAGCTTCCCGGCTACATGCCCGGGCTGCGTACGCATAATGAGGTGAGGTTAACGGAGGCTTTCGGGGCCTCGGAACACAGATTTAGCTAGAATTATATAGGATGACCTTTTGGGTCATCACAATATCCACCTCTAAAACAAACGTTCGTCCTGGAACGGACATAGAAAAATACCTGAGTCTGAGAAAAGATGGGGGTAACGACTCCTCATATCGGA